>NEEE01002146.1:0-69276 GCA_002278615.1 Pogonus chalceus
TTTTTGCCTGTGATATTGAGTATTAGTGAAATTTTGATACTATATTTAATTTTTTTTTATTGTTCAAGATCTTAGTAACGTAAGTTTTATTTTCGTGTAGTTTCAAATATATTGCTGATATTGTATAATAATGAAATATGTACATACATATACAAATATAAATTCTATTTTAATAGTTGAATAACACATATGAACTATTGATAAAATAAGCTATATATTTGTTAAATTAAATACTTTACTTACATTTTAATGAAAAATATATTCTTAACAAAGTTACGATGTAAACATATTCAGAGATGACCGCAAACTGACTTTGTTAAATCACATACACAAAACTTTTAAAAAACATGTTGCATCATTTTTTAATAGAATCAAATGTTTAATAATATTTATTTTATAAAATATAAATTAATTTAATTGTTTCAACATATAGAGAAATTAATCTTTTTTCTTATAATTTATGAAATAATATATTTACAATTTATAGAATAAAATATCTTAAATAGTTTTAAAACAAGCTTTTTTAATATTGAAAATTATATTTTATATATTTGTAAATTGTATGATATTTAACGATTTTTAAATTCCGGAATTAAAGTTCTCATATTAGAGAAACCTTGCTTTTTTACGAAACTTTAACCAAATAATAAATATTTAATATAAAGTCGTCGCCACGAATAATGAAATTGCGTAACGTTTTATGTGTTCCGAAAAAGCCGTAATGAAGTAACCAATGTAAACAAAAACACTGCATAAATAATTTTTTGAATAAAGTTGCGACGTACTTCACATTATTGAGAAATGTGTGGACTGTAAGCTTTAAGTAGATGAAAAAATAGTTACATATGTCTAAGTAAAATATCTGCATATTATTATGTAATTACATTGATTCGACTATAAACTTAAATGCACAATTTTGATTAAAAAAAAATGAACATACTAATACCATGTATTCTTTAAAAAACCAGAATAGATATTTCCTGAATAGTTATATAATAAAATTAATAAATGACAAATAAAAACCTAGAAAGAAATAAAAATTTATTAATATATTTTTCGATTTACAAACATAAACATATTAATAAAATAAATCAACAAGCACATTTTAAAATAATACTTTTTTTCAAAATGAAATATTAACCTAAAAAATATATTATTTATTTTACAACAAATATTGCAGCACTGTTAAATATTGCACATTCGATCAATGATTGATTTATTACTAACTCTTCTAAGTTTAATTTTAATAATTAATTATTCATCTATTATTTTATATAGAAAATAAAAATAAACAATATAAAATTATTCGAAATTTTGAAAAATATCTAAAATTAACTATATAAGTAGAAAATGTGTATTTTTTTAAATTTAAATCATGCAAATTGTATTTATAAAATTTACCAGCTATATATCAATATATACAATTATTTACATATATTTACAAATTATATAAATTATGTGAAAATAATTTTTCTTAACTTTCTACAATACTTTTAATAGAATTTATATAAAAATTACTAACAGAAACATGACTAGCCGTATGTAAATTATTTTTACAAATACTGTTAATATTTTTCCACAGTCCTTTATATTGCTTTGGTATCGTTTCATTTTTCAAAATATTATCATCTGGGAAAGATATTGGTTCATTCTTAAGGTGATTGTTTTTAAGATTTAGCAAAATAGTTACACATTGTATAATTTCAGTATCCGATAATTTTGACTGAACCATTATAGAAGAGAACTAAAAGCAATAACATAATATATTAATAAATCAGTATAAAAATTATTTTAAAAATACTCATTCTTGTTCAACTTTAAATTACCTTTTCAAAATCTTCATACAATAAACCATGGCTAGACTTTTGTAAATCCTGATTTTGTTTCGTTTCAGAATTTGATTCCGAAGATTTCGATTGTGATTGTTTTCTTTTCCTTTGATTATTAGAAGTTATTTTACTAGAACCGGGCAGTGGTTCTAAGTCGGTATTATTTTTTGAATGTTGAGTTTCTTTTATTTCCTTTTTATTTTTAGCTTTTGACCGCGTTTGTATTCCGATCTTTATATCTGGAATTTTAGTAACTGATTGTTTTTTCTGATTTTTAGATTCCATTTTTGAAAGTTTGGGATATGGTTCGTCTACGTTATTTTCTTTTGAACTATTAGTACGTTTTCTTCTCTTAACAGTTTCTTTTTTAGTTTCCTTGCTCTTAATATTATTTGTTGGTTCTTCATTTAATTTAATTTCTTTCAGAACTTCAACTGTTTCACTAGACTCTATAACTGGTTCAGATTCGATATTATTATTTGGTTGTTGTATTTCTTCTTTTTTCTGCAATTTTTTAGATTCGGTTTCATGCAGTTGAAGTTCTGATTCCAATTTTCTCTTGCTTTGAATTTCAGGTTCAGGTAGTATTTGTTTCTTCTGATCTTCAGATTCCAGTTTACAACGTTTGGGATGTGATTCGTCCTCGATAATATCTTTTGAATCTTCAGTATATTTTCTTTTCTTATATGTTTCGTCTTCTGTTATATTATACTTGATTTGTATTTTTGGATTAATAGTATTTTTTGGATCTTTATTTAATAGAATTTCTTTCTGAACTTCAGTTATTGTTATACTAGGCTCTAAAAGTGGTTTAGATTCAATACTACTTGATTGCTGTACTTCTTTTCTTTCCTGCAATTCTTCCTGAACTTCAGTTATTGTTATACTAGGCTCTAATAGTGGTTTAGATTCAATATTATTAGTTGGTTGTTGAATTACTTTTCTTTCTGGAAGTACTTCCTGAACTTCAGTTATTGTTATTCTAAGACCCAAAAGTGGCTTAGATTCTCTATTATTATTTGGTTGCTGTACTTCTTTTCTTTCTTGCAATTCTTCTTGAACTTCAGTTATTGTTATACTAGGCTCTAAAAGTGGTCTAGATTCAGTTTTATGCATTATAAGTTCGGATTCTAATTTTCCTTTGCTCTGAATGTCAGGTTCATTGTTAGGATTGTCAGTTGGTTTTCTTTTCTTGAGATTCTTAGATATTATTTCACAAGAATCAGATAATTCTGAGTCGTCATTAATTTTGAAATGCTGAGTTTCTTTCCTTTCATTTTTATTTTTAGCTTTTCTTTTACAAGGTTTTGATTTTAATGCGATTTTTATTACTGGCTTTTTAGTTTTTGTTTGTTTTGTCTGATCTTCAGCTTTCATTTTTAAACGTTTTGAACGTGATTCATCTGTCATTTTATTTTTTAAATTCTTAGTGTATTTTCTTTTCTTTGATGTTTCTTGTTTTGATGTATTATGCTTTATTTCTAATTCTGAATGGATATTATTTTCTGGTTCTTCATTTAATTTTATTTTCTCTTGGATCTCAACTACTGTTTTACTAGACTCAGAAAGTAAATCTGATGTGGTATTATCATTTGGATATTGTGTTTCTTTTGTTTTCTGATGTACTTCAGATTCGATATTATGCATTTGAAGTTCTGAATCCAATTTTTCTTTGATGTTTTTTAAATCTTCTATTGATTTTCCTTTTTTAAATGATTCTTCTTTCATTCCTAATTCTGAATCGTTATTATTATTTGGTTGTTGGGTCTCATTTATTTCCTGCAGTTCTTCAGACTCGGGATTTTCAATTGATTTTGTCTTCTTATGATTCTTAAATGTTATTTTAGAAGAATCCGCTAGTAATTTTGAGTCGTCATTATTTTTTAAAAGCTGAGATTCTTCTTTTTCCGTTTCAATATTAGCTTTTCCTTTACAAGACTTGCACTGTGGATCTAATGAAACTTCTATTTTTGACGTCTCAGTTCTTTTTTGTTCATTCTGATCTTCATTTATTGTTTTAGAGGATGCAGAAATCGGTTCAGGTGTTTTTTCAGTTTTCTGCAGATTTTCAGATTCTGTTTTATACAGTTGAAGTTCTGATTCTAATTTTTCTTTACTTTGAATTTCAGATTTAAATTGTGAGTCTAAATCGATATTATGTTTCTCAATCAATTTACTTTGTTTTTGCTCTTTAGCTATTACTTTACAAGATTCAGAAAATGAACTTAATTCGACATTACTATTTGATTGCTCCGTTAGTTTCTCTTTTCCAATTTTATTATTTTTTTCTTTGTGAGGAACACATTTCGGTCTTATTGCCCTATTATTTTCTAGTTTCTCTTTTCGGATTCTTTTCTCTCGATTTTTTAATTCTGTTGTGCAATTCCTTAAAAACAATTCTAATTGGATAGCTTTACTTGGTTGCTCTTCTAATATCTTTCTTCTTTGCATTTCAAGTTCATTTCTATATTTTAAAACTTCATCCTCAGTAACGTTTTGATTGGGTTTCGTTGTTACATTTTCTTTGTTTAGTTCTTCAGTTTTATTTTTAAATGATTTATAGTGTGATTTTAGTTCGATGTTTTTCGGTTCCTCTATTACATTTGGTTTTATTTGGTCCTCAGATTGGTTATCATTATATCTTGGAGGTGATACAGATTCAGTATTACTTTTTGATAACTGCATTCTATAAAATTGGTTTAGATCTTTTAATTCTTTTTTATAAGAATTATATTGAATATGCGATTCAGTTTTATTTTTTTCATGTTCGATTTCTTTTCGTCTGATCTGATCTACAAATGCTTTTTTGTAATGTTTAGGTGGGGTTACTGATTTATTCATATTTTTTTCTTTCTCCATCACATCTTTTTTCTTATGTTGTTCCAATTCTTTTCTTCTCATCTGATCTATGTATTCTTTTTTAAAGTGTTTAGATGGTGTTTCCAATTTAATGTTAGTTTTTATTTGATCTATTGTACTTGTTTTCTTCTGTTCTATTACTCCTTTCTTTTTTTCATCTTTTGTTTGATCTGCTTCATTTATTTTCTTTTGTTTTTCAGGAAATCTTTTATAATATTCAGATAGTGAGACTTTCTTTTTAGGTTTTTCTGGTAATCTATTTTTTTCTTGATCTTCCGATTCTTTAATATAATCTATAGGTGGCAATAAAAGTTCGAACCCATTTTGTTGATCTTGGAATACGTTTCTTATGTTTTGGTCATCAGACCTCTTATATTGTGCTTCGCACTCGATGTTATCATGTGGCTCGGTTATTTTTCGCTTCATCTGTTTTTCAGATTCATTTGTAGTACGTTTAGAGGGTGATATTTTTGCAACATTAGTCTTTGGTTGAATCGTATCTGTTTTCTTGTTCTGATCTTCAAAATTGTTTTTATGATATTTAGGTGGTGATATTGATTTGACTTTATTTTGTGGTTTCTCTCTGTCTTTTTCTTTGTTCTGATTTTCACATTCCTTTTTATAATATCTATATTGTGAGTGTTGAATGTTATATTTTTGTTTCTCTGTTACTTTTCTTTTATTCCGATAATCAGATTCGTTATTATAATATTTACGGTTTGATACAAATTTGTTGTTATATCTTGATCTTGCTGGAACTTGTCTTCTATAATAATCTCTAGAGTCTCTTTGGTAATGTTTATATGGTGATTCTAATTCTTTGTTATATCTTCTATAATAAACTCTAGATTCTCTTCTATCTCTATGTTGCGATCTAGTCTCTGTTACATTTCTTCTTCTATTATCTTCAGATTCTTGTCTGTTGTATTTAAATGGCGATATTGTTTTATTCCTTTTTTGACTCTCCATTACTTTAGTTTTATTTCGATCATCATATTCTTTTCTATAAGATTTATATTCTAATTCTGAGTAGTTTGATTTTTGTGAACCATGTTTATATTTCTGAACTGGAGATTCTTTTTTATTATCTTTGAGTGATATTTTTTCATCATTACTTTTTTGCTTTACCGTTAGATTTCTTTTCTTTTCATCTTCAATATAGTTTATAAGAGGTTTATGTTCTGATTCTGAGATTCGTCTTTTATGGTAAACTTCAGAATCTTTCTTATTATATTTAGCTGAAGATCTTAAATCCATATCAGTTTTTCGTTCCTCCGTAACTTTTCTTTTATTATAATCTTCTGATTCGTTTATATGTGATTTATGTTCTGATTCCGAGGCTCTTCTTTTAGGATGCTCTTCAGAATCTTTCTTATTATATTTAGCTGAAGATCTTAAATCCAGATCAGTTTTTTGTTTTTCCGTATCTTTTCTTTTCTTTTGATTTTCAGTTTCGTTTATTTGAAGTTTATGTTCTGATTCTGAGGGTCTTCTTTTAGGATGCTCTTCAGAATCTTTCTTATTATATTTAGCTGAAGATCTTAAACCCATATAAGGTTTTCTTTTCTCCGTAACTTTTCTATTATTATGATCTTCAAATTCGTTTATATAAGATTTATGTTCTGATTTTGAAGCTCTTCTTTTAGGATGCTCTTCAGAATCTTTCTTATTATATTTAGCTGAAGATCTTATATCCATATCAGTTTTTTGTTTCTCCGCAACTTTCCTTTTATTAAATTCTTCAGATTCGTTTATATCACATTCATGTTCTGATTCTAAGGTTTTTCTTTTAGGATTCTCCTCAGAATGTTCCTTATTATATTTAGCTGAAGATTTTAAATCCATATCAGTTTTTTGATTCTCCGTAACTTTTTTATTATCATTATCTTCAGATTCGTTTATATGTGATTTATGTTCTGATTTTGAGGCTCTTCTTTGAGGGTTCTCTTCAGAATCATTTTTATTATATTTAGCTGAAGATCTTAAATCCAGATCAGTTTTTTGTTTCTCCGTATCTTTTCTTTTTTTATGATCTTCAGATTCATTTACAAGAGGTTTATGTTCTGATTCTGAGGCTCTTCTTTTAGGATGCTCTTCAAAATCTTTCTTATTATATTTAGCTGATGATTTTAAATCCAAATCAGTTTCTTGTTTCTCCGCAACTTTTCTTTTATTATGCTCTTCAGATTCGATTCTTTGTTCTAAATTAAATTCGATATGTTTTTGTTTCTCTTTCGTTTGTCTTTTATTTTGATCATCAGAATCTTTTGAATTATACAAAGGAGATATTAATTTAGCATCAGTTTTTTGTTTCTCAGTTAACATTCTTTTATTTTGATCTTCAGAATTTTTTGAATTGTACGCAGAAAGTGACATTAATTTGGCATCAGTTTTTTGTTTCTCAGTTAACTTTAGTCTGCTTTGATCTTCAGATTCATTTTTATAAGATTTATTTTCTGAGTCGATGTTATGTTTTGAATTCTCTATTACATTACTTTTATTCACATCGTTTGATTCATTTTTATATTGTTTAGATGCTGATACTACATTACTTTTTTGTTTTTCAGGTACTTTTATTTTCTTTTGATCTTCAAATACTCTTTTATTAGGTTTATGATCTAATTGAATATTATGTTCGGATTGCTCTATATTTTTTGTTTTATTCTCATCATCTGACTCTTTTTTACAATATTTAGGTGGTGATGCTGGTTCTTGATTACTTTCTCGTATTTCTGTTTCTTTTCTTTTATGCCGATCTTCAGATTCGCTTTTACGAGGAAGATCTGAGTGAATGGCAAGTTCGGGATTTTCTATTACCATTATATTATTTTGATCTTCTGGTTCTTTTTTATTATATTGAGATGGGGATTTTAATTCTAAATTACTGTTTTGCCTTTCTAACATTTTTCTTTTATTCCGTTCTTCTAATACTTTTTTAAAGTGTTCAGATGCTGATATAATTTCTGGACTACTTTTTCGTCTCTCCGTTACTATTCTTTCATTCCATTCTTCTAATACTTTTTCAAAGCGTTGAGATGCTGATATAATTTCTGGACTACTTTTTCGTCGCTCCGTCTCTAAACTTTCATTCCATTCTTCTAATACTTTTTTAAAATGTTGAGATGCTGATATAAATTCTGGATTACTTTTTCGTCTCTCTCTTATTTTTCTTTTACGCTTTTCATCAGATTTGCTTTTACAAGGTTCAGGATCTAAGTATATAGTGTATTTGGGTTTTATTTTATGCTGATCTTCAGATTGACTTGTACAAGGTTCATTTTCTACACTGATGTTATGTTTTTGTTTCTCAATTTCTTTACTCTTGTTCTTGTCTTCTGATTCGGTTTTTGGGGGTATATTTTCTAGTTGTGGCTCTTGTTTTTGTTTCTGATATTCTGATTGGCTTGTACAAATTATATATTCTACATCGATGTTATGCTTTGGTTTCGAATTTTCTTTACTCTTATTCTTATCTTTAGGTTCGATTATTTTGGGTTCTAATTGAGGCTCTAGATTTTGTTTCTTTATAGTTTTTCTTTTATTCGAATTTTCAGTTTCACTTTTTTGTGGTCCATGTTCTATTGTTGACTCGATGTTGTTATTGTATTTTTCCATTTCTTGTTTTTGATTCTGATCTTCAGATTGGTTTATACAAGGTTCATGTTCCATATCGATGTTATGTTTTGGTTGTGTAATTTCTTTACTCTCATCCTGGTCTTTCGGTTTGGTTTTTGGGGATATATTTCCTACTTGTGGCTCTTGTTTTTGTTTCTGATCTTTTGATTGGCTTGTACAAGGTTCATGTTCTACATCGATGTTATGTTTTGATTTCACAGTTTCTTTATTCTTATTCTGAACTTGAGGTTTGGTTTTTTTGGGTTTATATTCTAATTGTGGCTCAAACTTTTGTTTCTTTATTATTTTTCTTTTTTTCGAAACTTCATTTTCACTTTTTTGTTGCTCATGTTCTTGTGTTAACTCGATGTTATTATTGAATTTTGCAATTTCTTGTTTTTTATTCAGATCTTCAGGTTGGCTTGTATAAGATTCATGTTCTACATCGATATTATGCTGTGGTTTTCCAGTTTCTTTACTCTCATTCTGGGCTTCCGGTTTGGTTTTTGGAGGTATATTTTCTAATTGTAGCTCTTGTTTTTGTTTCTGATCTTCTGTTTGGCTTATACAAGGTTCATGTTCTACATCGATATTATGTTTTGGTTTCGCAATTGCTTTACTTTTATTCTGAACCTTAGGTTTGGTTTTCTTAGGTTTATGTTCTAATTGTGGCTCTAGCTTTTGTTTCTTTATTATTTTTCTTTTTTTAGAAACTTCAGTTTCACTATTTTGTTGTTTATGTTCTATTGTTAACTCGATGTTCTTATTGGATTTTAGCATTTCTGGTTTTTTATTCTGATCTTCAGATTGACTTGTACAAGGTTCATGATCTAAATCGATATTATTTTGTGGTTGCCCAGTGTCTTTACTCTCATTCTGGTCTACCGGTTTGGTTTTTGAGAGTATATTTTCTAATTGTAGCTTCTGTTTCTGTTTCTGATCTTCTGATTGGCTTGTACAAAGTATATGTTCTACATCGATGTTATGTTTTGGTTTCGCAATTGCTTTACTCTTATTCTGAACTTTAGGTTTGGTTTTTTTGGGTTTATATTCTAATTGTGGCTCAAATTTTTGTTTCTTTATTATTTTTCTTCTTTTCGAAACCTCAGCTTCACTTTTTTGTGGTTCATGTTCTTTTGTTAACTCGATGTTATTAATGGATTTTTCTATTTCTTGTTTTTTACTTTGATCTTCAGATTGGATTGTACAAGGTTCATGTTCTACATCGATATTATATTTTGGTTGCATAATTTCTTTATTCTCATTTTGGTCTTCCGGTTTGGTTTTTGGGGGTATATTTTCTAATTGTGGCTCATGTTTTTGTTTCTGATCTTCTGTTTGGCTTGTATAAGGTTCATGTTCCGCATCAATGTTATGTTTTGGTTTCGTAATTTCTTTACCCTTATTCTGCTCTACCGGTTCAGTTTTTGGAGGAATATTTTCTAATTGTGGCTCTTGTTTTTGTTTCTTATTTGTTTTTCTTTTATTCGGAACTTCAGTTTTGCTTTTATGTGGTTCATGTTCTATTGTTAACTCGATGTTATTATTGGATTTTTCCATTTCTTGTTTTTTATTCTGATTTTCAGATTGGCTTGTACAAGTTTCATGTTCTAAGTCGATTTTATATTTTGGTTTCGTAATTTCGCTACCCTTATTCTGGTCTTCCGGTTCAGTTTTTGGAAGTAAATTTTCTAATTGTGGGTTTTGTTTCTTTTTTGTTTTTCTTGTATTCGGAGCTTCAGTTTTGCTTTTACGTGGTTTATGTTCTTTGGTTAACTCGAAGTTATTTTTAGATTTTTGCCTTACTTTTCTTTCATTCTGAACTTCAGATTGACTTGTATAAAGTACATGTTCTGCAATTTCTTTAGTCTTATTCTGATCTTCTGTTTCGGTTTTTGGAAGTATATTTTCTAATTGTGGTTCTTGTTTTGGTTTCCTAATTATTTTTCTTTTGTTCGAAGTTGTAGATTCACTTTTAACTGATTCCTGTTCTAATTTTAGCTTGATGTTAATTTTAGATTTTTCTATTATATTTCTTTTATTTTGATCTTCAGATTTGCTTGTACAAGATTTATGTTCTACATCGATATTATTTTTTGGTTTCTCAACTACATTTCTCTTTTTCTGGTTTTCAGATTTGATTTTATGGGGTTCCTGTTCTAATTGTAAATCGATATTATGTTTTGGTTTCCCTTTTACTTTTAGATTATCCTGGTTTTCAGATTCTTTTGTATAAAGTTTTGGTGATAATATTAATTCTTGATTACTTTCTTGTGTTTCCGCTATTTCCCTTACATTCTGATTTTCAGTAACACTTTTATCAGGTTTATGTTCTAATTCGATGTTATGCTTTGGTTTTTCTTCTTCTGTTTTAATTTGGTCTTCAGTTTCTTTTTTATTATGTTTAGGTAGTGGTCCTAATTCTAGATTACTTTTTCGTTCCCCCGCTACTTTTTTATTATTTTGATCTTCAGATTCAGTTTTCTGCGGTTTGTGTTCTAATTCTATGTCGATGTTAATTTTGGGTGTCTCTATTATATCAGTATTATTCTGATCTTCAGATTTAAAATCGTAAATTTTCTTTCGTTGTTCTGTTAGTATCGCATTATTCTGGTCTCCAGTTTTTTCATTATTATTAAGAAGTGGCGATGCTAATTCTTCTATTTTGGTTTTTGTTTGATCTTTACTCTTTCTTTGGTATTGTTTACGGGGAATTTTTAATTTAATAAAATTAAATTGTTGTTCTGTTTCTTTTGTTTTTATCTCAACATTAGATTCTTTTATACAAGGATTGTATTGTGATATTAACTCGGTGCTATTTTCTGAATACTCTGTCACTGTACTATCTGTTTTGTCTTCATGTTCTTTTTTATGAGATTGGGGTTTTGATGTTAATTCATAATTGTTTTTCTGCTGATCAGTTGTTTTGCTTTTTATCAGATTTTCAGATTCTTTTTTATCAATTTGAGATGGTAATAGTATTTCAATATCATTTTTCGCTTTTTCTGTTATTTGACTTTCTTTCTGATTTTCAATATTTTTAGGAGAAGAAGCTAATTCAATTTTATTTTTTTGTTCTTCTTTATTTTTGTCTTTCATCTGATTTTCAGATTCTGTACAATGTGTAGGAAGTATTATTTTTCTATTTTCTGAATTATTTTTAGATTCAAGTTCTGATATAAAATCCATAATTTTTTGATGCGGTGTTAAATTTTCTTTTTTCTTATATTTAGATTCTTTTTCATGAAGTAATGATAATGTTTCGATAGTATTCTTTGGTTCAACAATTATTTTTATTTTTTTCTGTTCTTCAGATTTTGTCACTGATTGAATTTCTAATTGGAAATCCTTTTTCAATTCTTCAGTTACATTTCGTCCAAATTTAGCTAGTGGTTCTAATTCGATATCAGTTGTTGAATCTTCCAATAGTTTTCTCTTTTTCTGATATGATTCTAGTTCGATAGTTTCCGTTAATTGTTCAATTTCATTTAATATCGTTTGATTTTCAGGTTCAGTTTCAGTATTTGTTAATTGTGGTTCTAGTACATTATTTTGTGGTTGTTCTGCTTGTACAATTGCCTTTATATTTTCTGATTTTGTGTCAGTATGCTTTAGTTGAGATTGTAATTTAATATTACAGTTTGGTTGCTCTGTAACTTTTTGTTTATTTTGATCATCAGATTTTACAGTAAGAGATTTACGTTGTGATTCAAATTGGACATATTTTTTGAAACTTTCGATGAAATTTATTTTTTTCTCTTTTTCAGGTTCTTCTTTACGAGCATTAAACGGTGATTCTAACACAGTATTATCTTTAGATTTTGCGAGTAATTCTTTTAAACCTATTATTGTATCCGGTTGTGATTTGAATTCGACATTACTTTCTAACTCTTTAATTGTGTTTTTCCTCTCTTGTTGTTCAGAATTTGTTGGGCAGGACTGTTGTTGCACATCATTTTTGGTATTTTCAGTTATTATTGTTTTCTTCTGATCTTCAGAAACTATTTCGCTTCGGTTAAATTGTAATTCTAATGATTTATTAGTGTCTTGTTTTTTATTTTCGTCATTTTCTGGTCCACAAGAATTATTATTTGGTTTCTTGGATAATTTACTTTTTGTATGATCTTCAGATTCTACTTTCACATAACTCTTTTGTTGTTCTAATACTTGTGCTTTCTTTTCGCCTTTTTTATGATCCTGTGATACTAATTCGTTTATATTGGTCTCTTGCTCTGCTATTTTATTTTTAATTAGATCATTTTGTTTTAAATGTGGAGTTGAATTATTTTGTTCTAGCTCTACTGATTCTGTTTGGCAAGGTTTGGTTAAAGACTGTGATTCGGTATTTTTTAACTCATTTTGCTTTATATGTGACGTTAAATTATTATTTTGTTGCTCTACTGATTTAGTTTGGCAAGGTTTGGTTGAAAATTGTAATTTGGTATTTTCTGATGTAACATTATAGTCTTCCGGTTTCTTCCCAAGAAAATATATTTCACATTTGGTAAGTGGTCTTGGTTTTTTATTTTTGGGTTTCCTTTTCGGTTTTTCTTTTTTCTCTTTAATTGCTGGCGTAGGCTCTAAAATGATATTTGAGGATTTTTCATTTAAATCATTCTGTTTGATTTTAGGTGTCGGTTCATCAGAGTCATTTATAGATATAGGTTCTTTATTTAAAATTTTCCGTTTGATTTCAGATGTAAATTCCTCATAGTCTAAATCTACAATCATGTTTTCTTCATTTGAAACTCTCTGTTCGATTTCAAGTAAAGATGGCGTAGATGCTCTTGGCTCAAAATTGAGAATTGAGAATTTTTCATTTGAAATTATCTGTTCGATTTCAGATGTAAATGCGTTAGGGTCAAAATTTGTATTTTCATTTATAACTTTTTCTTTAATTTTAGATGTACATGCTTCAGGCACCGAATTTTTAAATGAGGATTTTTCATTTAAAATATTCTGTTTAGTTTCAGATTCGACATTAATGTTTGGTTTGTCAATCAATGTTGTTTTTGTTATATCTTCAGATTTATTATTACATGACTGGGATTGTAATTCTGTTTCAATATTTTTAATTGATTCTTTGATTAAAATTTGTTTCTTCTGATCTTCAGGTTGCGATTTTAAATCATTTTGTTTTGAATGTGAAATAAGTAAACTTTTTTCTGGTTCTACTGATTCTGTTTGGCAAGGTTTAGTTAAAGATTTTACGTCTGTTTGACCTGCGAGATATATTTGATATTTAGGTAGTGGTCTTGGATTATTAATTATGAGTTTCGTTTTTTGTTTTATATCTAAAGATGATTTTTCTTCTAAATTACTTGCTACTTTTTGGTTGATTCCTGATGTAGAAGCTTTTGGTTCGAAATGTATATTTAAGGATTTCTCATTCAAAACCTTTTGATTCATTCCAGATGTAGATGGTTTGGGTTCACATTTAACAATTGATGATTTTTCTGTTAAAACTTTCTGGATTCCAAATGTAGATGCCTGAGGTTCTATATTTATACTTGAGGTTTTTTCATTTAAAACTTTCTGATTGTTTTCAGATGTGGATACCTGAGTTTCTAAATTTATTAATGAGGATTTTTCATCTAAAGTTTTCTGTTTGATTTCAGATGTAGATGCTTTTGGTTCTGAATATATAATTGAAGGTTTTTCATTCAAAAATTTTTGAATAATTTCAAATGAAGATGTTTCTAAAACAATATAATTAGGCCATTAAAACACGTTTTAAATATAAGATAATTTCTATTGAAAATAAACTGCAGAACTCATTCAAATATTTTGTTTAGCAAGTGAAAAACTTGTAAATTTTAAGTATTTAATCTATTATTTTGGTATTTTATTTGTTATTTAAATAAAATAATTTAACTTATATTAAATTTAAAAAATTATAAGAAAAATTTATACCGTTTGAAATTGTAGTTTTCTCGACTTTGTGTATTTTATGATATAAATCTACAATGTTTGTATTATTCTTAATGTTTTTAAAATAATATTGACGAACGTAAATATGTTCTTTTGTTACTGTAGGGCGTTCTAAACAAGATTCAACTTTTCTCCATAATATTAACAAATAATCTGATGATATAGTTAGATCCTTGTAAATTGCTTTAGGTGCGATTTCTAATGGTATAAGTTTATTCTGAGTGTTGCATATTACTTTCATTTTGAGGAAACTTTTCTTTATATCAGCAATATCTAATTTTGTTTTCAGTAAAAGTAATAATAGATATTTAAACTAAAAATTAAATAATTATTAATAAATAATTAAATCAAAGATATTTTAAATTATTTACCTGTAGATTAAGTAACCTTATCATATTAAGATTACGTGGTTTAAGCGGATAATCTGTATCAATATTTTCCTCATCTACATTTTTATTAATCTCGGATGTAGTTTTAATATCAACAGGTATATTTTCCATATTGTTATTTGGATTTTCGCCAATACTAATTCTAAAAATAAATATTTTTAAATAAAATATATTAATTTGAAAATAATCATAAATGCCAACCTGGATTCGTGTGATTCATTTTGGTTTTTGGACATTTCAAGTCCTTTTCCGATTTTTTCTATTTCAGAATCTAATAAATTCAATACTGTACATTTGTCCTTCGATTGTTCAGTATTCATTTTCTGCAAAGTGGGTTCTCTTGATGTATCATGAATTTTAGATTCTTGCAGTCCTGTTCCAATTTTTTCTATTTCTGAATTTAATAGATTTAATACTGCACAATTATTTTTAAGTTGTTCAGAATTCATATCTGGTAATTTAGGTTCTATAGATTTATTTTGGGTCTGAGACTCTTTAATTTCTTTCCTTATTTCTGATGGTTTTGAAACTAATTGATTTAATTGCGTGCATGTATTTTTAACTGGCTCAGAACTCAAATCTAGGAGTTTTAGATTTTTAGATTTATTGTGATTTATAGACGTTGCACATTTATCTTTAACTTGTTCAGGTTTCTTTTCTTGCAGTTTGGATTCTTTGGGTAAAATTTGATTTGTAGACACTTGAATACCTTTTCCAGTTTCTACTGGTTTTAATTGATTTAATTTCGTATATTTATTTTTAGAAAGTTCCAAATTCATTTCCTTTTGCTTCGATTCTATCGATTTATTTTGGTTTTGAAGATGAAAATCTGGCAGCCTAGGTACTTTGAAAATATTTTCATTTTCAGTTACTTGATGCACATTTTCAACTTCTTCTACTTTTGGAACTAATAATTTTAATTCGGTACTTTTATTATTAGTAGGTTCAGATTTTATATCTTGCAGCTTTGGTTCTTTGAGAATATTTTGAATTTTAGTCAATACAGGTAATTTTACAATTTCTTTTGCTTTTGTTTTGAAAAGATTTGATTCTGTATATTTAGTTTTAGAAGACTCAGCATTTAAACCTAACAACCTAGGTTGATATTTATTTCTAGACATTTGAAGTTTTGCTCCAATTTCTTCTGATTTTGAGTTAAATACGTTTAATTTTCTACATTTATTATAAGAAGACGCAGAATTCAGATCTTGTGTCATGGAATTTTGTGTTATATTATAATTTTTAAACGCTTGGAGTTCTTTTCCAAGTTCTGCTGCTTTTTTAATTCGTTTAGTATTAATATCTGGCTGTGTAGAATCTTTGAATTTATTTTCATATTGAAACACTGGTGGTTTTATATCATTTTCCTCTGTTTCCGAATCTGATAAAACTATGACTGTACATTTGTTTTCTTCTGATTTGGGGATTATTTCAATGTCGTCTGTACTTGAATCTAATAAATTTATTACTGTAGAGTTATATTCAGATCGATTGAAATTTATATGTTGCGACCTGGCTCCTTTGGATTTATTTTCATTTTTAGAAACTTTTAGTTTGATACCAATTTTGTTTGTTGTCGGGTCTGATAGATTAACAGTTGTACAAGTATTTTGTTCAGATCTCATATTTTCAGAGCTAGATTCTTTGGACTTATTCGGATATATAGATAATTGAATTTCAATTCCAATATTGGAATTATCTAAAGCTAATAAATTTAATACCATGTTTTTAATTTTATCTAATTGATTATCCATATTTTGTAAGGCAGTTTCTTTTGACTCATTATGAAGAGAAGATATTTGAGGTTTTTCATCAGATACTCTTGATTGTAAATTCGTTGAACTACATTCCGAAAATCTATTTTCATCTGTGTTATACTTTTGTGAGCGGTATCCTACTGATTTATCTTCAAGGAAAGTAGCTCTTGATTTCGATTGTAAATTCATATTCCGAACTAAAGATTCTTTAGCCTTATTTGTCATACGTGCTCTAGTAAATGAATCGTATCTTCTATTAAATTTCGGTTTATATCTACTATTTCGTAACTCAAATTCTTCTTCTGACGAAGACCATTGACTTCGTGTTCCTATTATTGCAGTTTGCATAGGCAGTGAATGTAATTTTTTATTTGGCTTAAAAATATGTTTTTGTAACCCAAATAGATTTGTCTCATTACGTTTGAATGGAGACAATTGAACTTCTTTTAAAGATGATCTTGCAGATGATTTTGAAGGTAATGTATCTAAAAATTTACTATTATATTGTTTTAAATACATATCTTCCATATCTGAAGCTCTTGTCTGATTATTAAAAGAAGGAAAGTGAGTTTGTGGACTAGTTTCTGTAGCTCTGGGAAAGAATGTATTTAAAAATACATTCTTATCTGAATCTGAACTTGAATATCCTATTCTGGATTTTTCACCCACGCTTGTCATTTGTTCTTCTTTGATTTTTAAAGTTAAAGGATTAAATACCATATTTTGTTGAGAATCCATAGTTCTGAATTTTAATTTTTTTGACTCATTCTTACAAGTAGACACATATGCTTTTGGTCCATCTTCTTTAGATTTAAAATTAAATGGATTTATTACAATGCTTTTATTTTTATCAAGTTTACTTGTATATTCTGTTGAGTCACTTTGATAATTTGTTACATTTCGTAATATAGATACGTTTTGTTCAATTTTCTTTTCTTTATTTTCTGTTGCTAATGAATTTAATATATGGTTCTTATTTTCTTGGAATGTAGACACTTCTGATTCTATCATGTTTTCTTTATTTTCTGAACTTATGGAATTTAATTTTCGGTTTTTATTTGTATTGCATATCATATTTTCTAAATTGGATTCCTTTGGTTCATATTGAATTGTAGATACTTTTGTGTCTATTTTAGTTTCTTTATTTTCTAAAGCTAATGAATTTTTATCCATATTAAAACTAGATGTAATTAATTCATTTGCAACTAGAGGCGTATTCGCTTCTATTTCAATTGCTTTATCTTTTAAAGCTAATGAATCTATCGGTAAATTTTGGTCTGCATCTGATACGTGTTCAGTTTCTTTATTTTCTGAAGCTGATTCATTCAAAGCCACATTTTCAATATCTTTAGAATATATTTTTTTAAAGTTAGATAATGTTACTTCATTCTGTAACATAGACAACTCCGTTTTTGTTTCATTATCTTTATTTTCTGAAGCTACTGAATTTGATACCAGATTTTCATTAGGAAACGTATTTTCTAAGTTAGTTTCTTTTGACTCTGTAGACACTTGCAGTTCTTTTCCAGTTCTATTAATTCCTGATGCTAATAAATTTAATTTCTTATTTTTTTCTATTTCCAAAGCCATATGTTTAAAATCAATATCTTCGGATTTAGTTTCAAATATTGACATGATCGATGCGATTTCAGCAGCTCTAGCTTTTAAAGCTAAAGAATTTAATTTCTGGTTTGTATCAGATTTTTTTGACACATTCTGGGATGTAGACTCGTTCGGATCGTTTTTAATTTCTGAAGCTAATGTATTTAACACTAAGTTATTAATTTGTTCTAAATTAGATTCGATGGAGTCATTTTGAATTACAGATACTTCCGGTTTTATTTCAGTATCTATATTTTCTAGGGTTGAAGCAAAATAATTTAAATTCAGGGTTTTTCCTAATGTGTTAAGCATATTTTCTAAATTGTACTTTACTGATTCTGCTTGAAGCATGGAGACTGTCGATTCAATTTCAGAAGCTCTATTTTTTGAAGCTAATGAATTTAATGCTACGATATTATTTGCACTACCACATACTTTTTGTATATTGAATTCTTCTGGCTCATTTTCAAATGTGGATATTTTTAAATCAATTTCAGTTCCTTCTATTTCTGATTCTAACACATTTAATAGCTGATTAATATGTTCATTGCAGTCCATATCTCCTAAATTTGAAACTGTATATGCATCGGAAGATAAAGATTCACCCGATTTTAATTCAGCATTTTTTGCATCTGAAATTATTGAATTTAACAGCATATTGCTATAAGCATCAAAGCAACTATTTTCTAAGGTAGGTTTTTTTGACTCATTTTCAAAGACAAACATTTCAGTTTCCTTTATTTCTGAAGTTAATGAATCTAATATCTGGTTATTATTTTCATAATAATCATTAAAATTTAATTCGTTGTAATCATTTTGAAATATAGACGAATCTGGATTTATTGCAGTATCTATATTTTCTAAAACTAATGAATTAAATGACAAGTTATTATATGAGAATGGATCCATATTTTCTAAGTCCAATCCTTCTAAATCAAACTGAAATGCAGAAATATTTGATTCCATTTCAGTTTCTTTAATTTCTGCGGCTGTTGAATTTAAGTTTATATTTTTATCTACTTTGCAAACTATGTTATCTTCTTTAGCCGGAAATTTTGAGGTTTCCGATTCAATTTTCGTATCTTCAATTTTTGAAACGAATGAATTTAATAATTCTGTTTGTACGTCTTGAATCGCAGGTTTTTCCGATTCTATGTTTTGTGAGCCTAATGATTTTGATACTTCATTTTTATTTACTTTACAATCCATAATTTCATAGCTTAATTCGTTGTTGTCAAATTTTGATACTTTAAGTTCAATATTTATGCCTTTAATTTCTGATGGAGCTACGTTTAATAAATTATTTTCATTATTTACTACTTCAGAACCCATATTTTGCAACTCAGACGTTTTTGAATTGTTTTCAAGTGAACGTTCATTAAAATCTATTCCAGTTGCTTCCATTGCTAAAGCTAATGTATCAGAGATTGTATTTTTATTTTTTTGCTCCATATACTGTAAAGCAGTTTGTTTAGTTTCATTTTTTAATGGTAGCACTTGAGATTTTTTTCCTATTTTTTTAGGTACTAAGTCCGAAGTATTTATATTTTTTAACTTAGTTAAAAAATTTGTTTCATTTTGCAATGTAGGCACTTCAGATTTTATTCCAATAATTTTAGTTCCTGGCACTAATAAGTTTTTCTTATTAAAGTCAATATTTTTATTTAGATTTCGATTTCTCATTGTCTGGCCGATTTTCGCTTGTATATCTAAAAATATAATTTAATTTATTTGTACAAAATTGAAAATAACTATTTTTACAATATTTCATTAATACACAATTGATTAAAATTTAAATTAATATTAATGCATTATTCATTTTTGAGAAATAAATTTTAAAAATTCTGAATTAAAACTAAATAAAAGAAAAAAATTCAAAATAACGAATACAGTAGAAACCACTTATAACGACGGAACACGAAAATAGCAAAAGCTTTCGTAATAACTGATAATCGTTATATCAGTGCTAAAAAAAAAAAAAAAAAAAAATAATGAAAAACTAGAAATAACCAAATTTGTTAAATTAATTTAACAATGAAAAGTACTATTCAACTAAAACAATAAAAAATTAGTTGAAAAAGAATTAAACAATTTATTTTAGAATAATTTTGTTATAATCTATTTATCTATAGAGACCAGAAAATAAAACAAATTCATTCTTAACAACCGATCCGTCGTTATTAATAATTTCAAGTATAGTTATAATAATAAAAATATTAAAAATACCTTCATCGGATGCAACCATAATTAGTTCAATTGGATACGAAGAGGTCTGAGGTTCTTTTCCATTTTCATCAGTTTTTAAAGTCACTAAATTTAACTTCTTATTTTGCAAGTTCTCATTTTTTGAATTTTTTCGCAATATAATAGGCACCGTACTTTTGGTCTGAATTTTATTAGATTCCTTTTGATATATTAGCATATGAGGTTCTTTCTGAATTTGATGCGTTTCAGAAGGTAAAACATTTGATTCCGAATTTGAATTTTTCGCCACAATTTTAGGTCTAATTATTACAGGTTTATTTTGGTAAATAAGCATTTTAGGTTCATTTTCAATAGGGAATGCATTTGGTTCAAAATTTGTATTTATATTGGATTTAAGAACACTTTTTTGTAAATTCAAATTATTTGCCTTCTTTTGCAATATTATTGGCTGATATTTTTTTGTAGCTTGTTTCGGCTGTGATTTTGGAATATTTTTATCTGGTATAGGAGATACATTTTGTAAATTGAAAATATTAGATTTATTTTGCAAATTCAATATTTGGGAGTCTTTGTCTTTTGAAATTATTGAACTTAATTGCAAATTTTCATTTTTAAGTGGTTCAATAACCAAATTTTTTAAATTTTCAGTTTGTAATCTTAGAGCATTTAGGTCTAATTCAGTTTCTAAAATTTTAGTATTTACCAATTTAAACTTTTTTGGCAATTTTTTCATGTATATCAATTTAGGTTCTTTTCCAATTTCTTTGTTTTTTGTAAGGACTGAATTTAACTCCAATAATTTATTTTTATCGGAATTAGAAAGAATATTTTCTAAATTATAATTGACTGACTCATTTTTTAGTATTATTATTTTATTTTCTTGTTCAGTATCTTCCATTTCAGAAGTTAATGTATTTAATGATACATTATTGTTTCCTACTTGTTTATGGTCCACATTTATTTGAGGTTCTATTTGAGATTCGTTAGATTCAGGAACTAATGTGTTAATGATTGAAATTTTATTAAAGTTTTTCTGATTTTGTGATATTATCAAATTAGGATTCGCTCCGGTTTTTTTAGTTTCTAATGTAACTGAATTTGATTTCACATTTTTAGCATTATCTATATTAAAAGCGTTATTTTGCATTATTAACGCTTTAGAATCTGTTTCAATTGTTTTGGTTTTTGAAGTTAATAAATTTGTTTCTAAATTTTCAGTTTTATCTGCTATCATATTTTGTAGCTGGAAAGCATTTGATTCATCTTCAATTAAAGGCATTGATATTTCTGTTCTGATTTCTTTATTTTCTGAAGTTAATGAATTTTGTGATTTGAAATCTTTTAAGTCATTTTTCGATATTAACTCATTAGGTTCTTTACTTATATCATTTATTATTAAATTCAAATTTTCATAAACAGTTTGATCAGGAACTATATTTTGCACCATACATTTTTCAATTTCATTTTGATTTATAAATACTCCAGGCTCAATTTCTACTTCGGTCTCAAAAATTATTGGATTCAATTTCCAAGTTGTATTTTGAAAATCTGAATTATTAAGTTCATTTTCAAATAATAACTTTTGAAGTTCTATATCAAATTCCTTAGTTTCTGCAATTATTGAATTTTGTGGTTTGCAATCTTCTAAATCATTTTTCAATACTAAATCGTCGGGCTGTTTACTCATTTCATTAGTGGCTGACTCCAAAATATTTAATTTCAAATTATCATTGACAGAAGTCAAATTTTTTACTTTGGATTCGTCAGATTCATTTTGTTTAATTGATATTTTAGGTTTAGTTCTTACTTCAACAGTCTCTAAATTTATAGGGTGCAATTTCCAAAGTATATCTGATTCATTATTAATTAAAGGCATTGAAAATTCTGTTCCACTTTCTTTAGTTTCTGCAATTAATGAGTTTTCTTGGTTTAATTCTTTTGACTTACTTTTCAATAACAAATTGTTAGACTTCTTATTTGCTAAATCCAAATTTTTACTGATACTTTCTTCAGAATCCGTATTTTTGACCATAAATTTATCAAATTCTTTTCGCATTATTGACTCTTCATGTGTAACTTCAGCTTTTTCGGTTTCTAAATTTACAGGGTGCAATTTCCAAAGTGTATTTTGTAGCTCAGTATTATCTGATTCATCATAAATTAAAGGCATTGAAAATTCTGTTCCAATTTTTTTAGTTTCTCCAGTTAATAAATTTTGTTGGTTTAATTCTTTTGCATCATTTTTCAGTAATAAAATGTTAGGCTTCTTATTTATTTCATCAATAGCTGAATCCAAAATTTTACAGATACTATTAGTAGGAACCGTATTTTTCGTTTTAAATTTATCAAATTCATGTTGCATTATTGAATCTTTATGTGTAACTTTAACTTCTTCGGTCTCTAAATTTATCGGGGGCACTTTACAAAGTAAATTTTGTAACTCAAGATTATTTGCTTCATCTTCAAGTAAAGGCATTGAAAATTCTGTTCCGATATCTTTAATTTCTGAAGTTAATGAATTTTGTGATTTGAAATCTTTTGACTCATTTTCCAGTGATAAATTGTTAGGCTTCTTATTTGTATCATCACTTGTTGATTTTAAGTTTTTGCTGATAGTTTCTTCAGAAACAGTATTTCTGACCATAAATTTATCAAATTCATTTGGCATTATTGAATCTGGAAATGTAACTTCAATTTCTTGGGTCTCTAAATTCATAGGATGCAAATCCCAAAACATATTTTCGAACTCAGCGATATTTTCTTCAGTTTCAAATACAGGCATTTGTAGTTCTATTCCTATTTCTTCAGTTAATGCAGTTATTTTCACGTTGTTAGTTTCTGATATTATTGGATTGAATTCAAAATTTTCATTTATAACTGAATTATCAATAATATTTGGTAACATTACATTTTCTAATTCATTATGAATTATTGGTAATTCATATTCTACTCCAACATTTACGGGTTCTGGAGACAATGAATTAAATTCCAAGTTTGTATTGTCATCTAATTTAGGAACTATATTTTCTAATTTAGAATCATTTGATCTATTTTGAATTGTAGTTATTTGTAATTCTTCTTCGGATTGTTTAGTTTCTGCAGATAATGAATCTAGTACTATATTTGTATCTATTTCAGGTATCATATTTTGTAACATGGAATCTTTTGGATCACTTTTCAATTGAACTTGGTTTACTTTTTCAGGTCCTTCAGTTTTTATAATTAATTCAATATTTTTATTATTTGATTCATCTTCATATGAAGGGACTATTTCAAATTCAGAGTCATCAGATTCTGAAGCTAATGTATCTAAGATTACCTTTTTATCTTTCATTTCTTTTGATCCATCTTGAATATCTATTTCTGACTGGAATTCTAATTTTTGTTTACTGAACCCTGAAGTTAATATCAACTCATTAGGCTTTCCTTCAATGTCATTAGTTTCCAAATTATTATTAATATTTATTATGAAATTATTTGATTCGGTATTATGTTCTTTTTCAGGATCATCTGAAGTTGATGAACTAGAATCTTCCTCATTATCTGATATATTTTCATTTAACTCATTTTGCAATGATAATTCGATTTTTTTAGTTTCTGAAGTGAATGAACTTAATTCTAATTGTATATTATTATTTAATATTGAATTATTTAATTCTTTCGGAGATTCTGGTTGAAGTTTGTTAACTTCTGAAGTGTATAACTCTTTCTTTTTATGTGTTTCATGATGTTTTGACTGATTTTGTGATATTAACTCATTGAGTTCTTTTGTCATTTCGTTCATTTTTAAAATTAATGAATCTAATTCCGAATTAACATTATTACTTATTATGTATTCGTATTCAAAATCTGGCTGATTTTTCATAGTTTCTGAATATAGTAATTCTAAATCTTTACCTTTATGTTTCTGGGTAGGTTTCTTTTTATATGATTTACGCTCTTTTAACTCATTAGATACTGTTACCATTTCTTCAGTATCTGAAATTAATAAATCTAATTCAAGATTAACATTATTACTTATTATAGATTCGTTTTCAAGATCTGGATGATCTTTCTTAGTTTCTGCATAAATTAAATGTAAATCTTTTCCTCTATTACTTTGTTCATGTTTCATTTTATTTGATTTAAGCTCTTTTGACTTATTTTGTAAAATTAACTCATTAGATTCTTTTGGCATTTCTTCAGTTTTTGAAGTTAATGAATTCAATTTCAAATTTTTATTATTATTTGTTGTGGATTTGTTTCTAGAATATGGCTGATGTGTCTTAGCCTCGGAATGTAATAAAGCTATATCTTTCCCTTTATGTACCTTTTTCTGAGATTTACGGCCTTTTGGCTTATTTCGTAAAATTAACTCATTAGATTCTGTTGCCATTTCTTCAGTTTCTGAAATGAATAAATCTGCTTCTAAATCTATATAATTATTTGCTGCAGATTGTTTGTCAGAATTTGGCTGATGTGTCTTTGCTTTTGAATGTAATAAATATAAATCTTTCCCTGTACGTCTCTGTAAATGTTCCTTTTTTTGTAATTCATCTTCTTTTAACTCATTTTGTAATATTATTTCTTTAAGTTCTATAGCCATTTCTTCAGTTTCTGAAGTTAATAAATTTAATTCAACTTTTTCATAATTATTTATTATGAAGTCATTTAATTGATCTTGAGATTCTGACCGAGGTAGACTAGCTTCTGAAGATGATGAATCTGATTCTTTCTGTGTATGTGGTTCATGCAATTTTGACTCATTTTCTAATACCATTTCATTAAATTCCATTGCAATTTCTTGAGTTTCTGAATTTAATAAAAATAAGTCTAATTTTTCATTATTATTTATCATGGTGTTAATCAATTCGTTTTGAGATTCTAGTTGAGGTTGATTAACTTCTAATGTTAATGAATCGAAATCTTTCTGTGTAAGTGCTTTATGCTCTTGTGATTCATCTTGTAGAACTATCTCATTCAATTCCATAGCCATTTCTTCAGGTTCTGTAGTTAATAAATATAATTCCAAGTTTTCATTATTATTTATTACGGCGTTATTCAAATCATCTTGAGATTCTGAATGAGGCTGATTCGCTTCTGAAGTTAATGAATCTAAATCTTTTTGTGTACTTGATGCATGTCCTTCTGGCTCATTTTGAAGTATTATTTCATTAAATTCTATAACCATTTCTTTAGTGTCTGAAGCTAATGAATATAACTCTAATTTTTCGTTATTATTTGTTATGCAATCATTTAACTCTTTCTGAAGTTCTGTCTTCGGTTTACTAACTTCTGAAGTTAATGAATCTAAATCTTTAGTTTTATTTAATTCATCCTCTTTTGACACATTTTGCAATATTAATTCTTTAGGTTCTGATGTTAATGTATTTAACTCTAATTTTTCATTATTAGTTATGGAACTATTTAATTCGTTTTGAAGCTCTGTCTGAGGTTTACTAACTTCTGAAGTTAATGAATTGAAATCTTTCATTATCTCTTTCTTTTTCAGCGGTTTATGATCTGTCGACTCATTTTGTAATTTTAACTCCACAGGTTTCAATTCAGCTTCATTAGTTTCTGAAGTTAATGAAGTTTGAGTTTCTGGTTTAGGTTTATTCACTTCTGAAGTTGAACTTGAATCCTTATTTTTCTTTTTCTGTGATTTAGGTTCTTTTGGCTCATTTGTTAATTTTAGCGCATTAGGTTGAGTTTCGGAAAATAATTTATTTAATTCTAAATCGTTACTTTTTTCTGATTTATAAGCCTTATTTTGTTGCTTGATAGTGTTAGAATCATTTGGGATTGAATTTAATTGAGATTCTTTCTTAGAGTTACTAAATTCAGATTTTAATTTCTTCGCTGTATCTTGAGATTTAGCTTCTTTTGATCCAGTATGTTCATCTAAAAAATGTATTTATCAGAAAAAATATTTTATATTTTAATTTAATTTATTCAAAAAGTATTATTTAATGAAACAAACATTCATAACAAGCAAAACTAAAATTTCTATATTTAACAATAATAAAAATTATAACGTAAAATATTTTTGGAAAATAAAAAATATTCTCTAAAAGCAAATTTTTTCGACGTTTATTGAAATAAATGAAATTAAGTTTTATGTAATCAATTAAAATAACTTTATTATTTAACGGATTTGAAAATATTTTTATTTAAAACGATTTCTTTAAAGCCAATCCAAGCCAAAATATTTATTTGGCTTTTAAGAAATATATTTTGAAATATAACTTAAATTCAATATAGCAAAAAAGTCTCAAATTAAATAGTTAAAAAAAAATCATTCAAATATATTAAAAAATGTTGAAATTACCTTCTCCAGATGAAACTACAACTACTTTAACCTCGTATGAAGACTCTTCACTTCCTGTATCAATTTCTGTAGTTTCAGACGCTCTTGAATTTAAATTCAATTTTTCTTTTTTATCTGACTTAGAAGTCTCATCTTTCGACTTGATATGTTTTGAAGATTGAAGTTCTATTTTAGATTTGTCTCGCTCTGATGTTAATTTTGTCAAAATAATAGTTTTTTCATTCTTATTTTGTAACTCGGGTTCCTTTAATTCATTATTCAATGTTGACGCTTGAGGTTTTCTTTCTAAGTTTTTAGATTTGAAAGAGGAAAAATCTAATTTCTTTTTAACTGATTTTAAAGTTTTATATGATGACTTATTTTGAGATGAAGATTGTTTGTCATTCTCTTTTATTTCTGGAGGTATTTTTAAAATTGTCGATTTTTTTTTATCATTTTGCGATTTAAATTCTTTGGATTTATTTTGTAATGTTGAAACTTGAGACTCTGTATCAGGTTTTCTGGTTGTTAAAGATGAAAAATTAAATTCGAAATTTGTATATACGTGTGATTTATTAGCTTCATCTGCAGGCCGCATATTTTTCGGCTTATTAGGTAATGATACATTCATTTCTTTAGGTTCTCTTTTGAAGTGTTTAAATCTAGCAGTCGACGTAAATGTGGTTTTTTGTTTATCTTTATTTTTCAATTTTTGAAGTAAAAACTCTTTCGTTAAATTTTCTAACAATAACGCATCAGGATTTTTTGAACATTCTTCACTTTCTGAAGTTTTTGAATTACGTTCTGATTTTTCATCTTTTTGTTGTTTTAATATTTCATTCCTTGAACTTTTTGATTTATCTTGGGATGAATGCAATTCGTTTTTTGTTTCCGATTTTTCATGTTTATTATTTTGTGAATGGGTGAATTTTGACTTATCTTCTAAAGTTTTTACTTGATGTTCTTTTTCAGGTTGCTTAGTTTTTAATGTTTTATTTTGTAACTTAGAACTATTAAGTTCATTTTGAACTGCAGACACTTGAGGTTCTATTTTAGATTTCTTAGTTTCTAAAGATGATGAATTCAGAATTATATTTTTATTCTTAATTTTCTTATGTTGTAACTCAAGTTCATTTGATTTATTTTGCGATCTTTGTTCTTCAGATTTATTAAAAGTTTGTTTAGTTTTAGATTCGTTTTGTACTTTTTCAGATTCTTTAGATTTTAATGATAATGAATTTAAACTAATGTTTTTATTCTTATTTTTTGACTTGTCTTCAAATTTATTTATTTTATCCTGAGGTTCTTTATCGGTTTCTTTTGTTTCTGTAGGTAATTCAGACTTATCTGATTTAAAGACTTTTTTTTCTGATTTTCCTTGAAATGAAGGCACATGAAGTTCTTCTCTAGATTCATTACCTTCTGAAGATGATGAATCTTCAATTATCTCCTTAGACTTAAATATCTTCTTTCTCCTTTTAGTATTTTTTGAGTTTCTTCGGGATGTTTGGTCTTGAGTTGGTTTTTTGGTTTCTATTTTAGATTCATCATTTTCTAAAGATGATGAATCTAGAATTATCTTCTTAGATTTTACTTTATTATTTTTCAAATTCTTTTTCGAATTATTTTGAGATGTTTGCTCTTGCGGTTCTTTTTCGGGTTCACTAGATTTGCATTTTGTTTGTTTATCGTGCATTTGATCTTTATTTTTTACTTCATTCTGACATAAAGGCACTTGAAGGTCTATTTTGGAAGATGATGAATCTAAAAACATCTTCTTAGACTTATCTTTCTTATTCTTCAAATTCATCTTTTTCAAGTTATTCTGGGATGTTTGGTCTTGAGGTTCTTTTTCAGTATCATTAAATTCGCTTTTTGTTTGTTTATCATGCATATTAATTTTATTATCAAAATTACTTTGGGATAAAGGCACTTGAAGCTCTATTTTAGATTCATCATTTTCTGATGAAGATAAATCTAGCATTTTATTTTTATTCCTGTTTTTCTTATTTTTTATTTTAAGCTCTTTGGTTTTCTTTTGGGTTGTTTGCTCTTGAGATTCTTTTCCATATTCTTTAATTGTTGAAGGTGAAGAATCTAGAATTATTTTCTTTAACTTAATGTTCTTATTCTTTTTTAAGTTAATTTGGGATTTTTGGCGTTGAGGTTCTTTCTCGGTTTCCTGAGATTCTAATTGTAATTTGGTTTTTGCATGTTTATCAGGCACATGAAGTTTATTTTCTGATTTCTTTTTAGATAAAGACACTTGATGTTCTATTTTAGGTACTTCAGCTTCTGAAAATGAAGAGTCTTGAATTATATGCTTATACTTATTTTTCTTATCTTTTATTTTAATTTCTTTGTGGTTCTTTTGAGATGTTTGGTCTTTTTTTTCGATTTTGTTAATTGATGAAGTTAGTTTGGATTTTTCATGTTTATCTAAATTATTAGCTGTATTTTTTGATACGTTTTGAGATAAAGACTTTTCAAGTTTTTTATTAGATTCATCATCTTCTGAAGATACTGAAGTTTCAATTATCTCTTTAGACTTAAATTCTTTTTTTCTCCTCTTCTTTTTTTGAGAGTTACTTTGGGATTTTTGGTCTTGAGGTTCTTTTTCAGTTCTATCAGATTCTAAAGGTAATTGTGATTTTGTATGTTTACCAGATGAATAAACTTTACTTTCTGATTCGGTTTGAAGTAAAGAGACTTGGATTTCTTTTACAGATTTTTTATCTTCTGAAGGTAATGAAGAATTTTTATTCTTATTTTTCTTCACTTTTGACTTAGGCTCTTTTGATTTATTATGTGATGTTTGGACTTGAGTTTCTGAAGATAATTTTAATATTTCATGTTTATCTAATTGATGAGTTTTATTTGCTGATACATTCTTAAATGAAGACTGTTGAAGTTCTAGTTCTGGTATGTTAGCTTCTAAAGAATCTAGAATTTTATTTTTATGCTTATTTTTCTTTACTTCTGACTTCGACTCTTTTGTTTTATTTTGTGATGTTTGAACTTGAGTTTTTCTATTTTCTGCAGATTCTTTAGCTTCTGTAGATAATGGATCTGGAATTTTATTTTTATGTTCATTTTTCTCCTTTTTTAACTTTAGCTCTTTTAACTCATTTTGCAATGTTTTGACTTGAGTTTCTTTTCCAGTTTCTGAAGATAATTCGGATTTTTCATGTTTATTTTCTAATCCATTATAAATTGAAACCACTGGAAGTTCTATTTCAGATTCTTTAGCTTCTGAAAATTTTTTCTCTTTTAAATTAAGCTCTTCCGTATCATTTTGTAATGTTTGCATTTGAGTTTCTTTTCCCGATTCACTTTCTGGAGGTAATTCGGAGTTTTCATGTTTATTTTTTAATTCATTATGAATTAAGAGCACTGGAAGTTCTATTTCAGATTCTTTAGCTTCTGAAGATTTTTTCTCTTTTAAATTAAGCTCTTTCGTATCATTTTGCAATGTTTGCATTTGAGTTTCTTTTCTCGGTTCACTTTCTGGAGGTAATTCGGAGTTTTCATGTTTATTTTTTAATTCATTATGAATTAAGAGCACTGGAAGTTCTATTTCAGATTCTTTAGCTTCTGAAGATTTTTTCTCTTTTAAATTAAGCTCTTTCGTATCATTTTGCAATGTTTGCATTTGAGTTTCTTTTCTCGGTTCACTTTCTGGAGGTAATTCGGAGTTTTCATGTTTATTTTTTAATTCATTATGAATTAAGAGCACTGGAAGTTCTATTTCAGATTCTTTAGCTTCTGAAGATTTTTTCTCTTTTAAATTAAGCTCTTTCGTATCATTTTGCAATGTTTGCATTTGAGTTTCTTTTCTCGGTTCACTTTCTGGAGGTAATTTGGAGTTTTCATGTTTATTTTCTAGTTCATTATCTATTAAAAGCACTGGAAATTCTATTTCAAATTCTTTAGCTTTTGAAGATTTCTTCACTTTTAAATTAAGATCTTTCGCATCATTTTGCAATGTTTGCATTTGAGTTTCTTTTCCCGGTTCACTTTCTGGCGGTAACTTGGAGTTTTCATTTTCATCTGATTTAGGAATGTTATTTTCTGATTTATTTTGAAGCAAGTGCACTTCAAATTTAATTTTAGAGGGTTTCCAAAATTTCATTATATTTTTCTTTCTACGTAATTTTAATTTTTTTTCTTCATTTTCTTGGGTTGATTTTTCAAGTTCTGTTTCAGTTCTTTTATCTGGTTCAAGAATCTTTTTTCGTAACATACTTTTTGAATCATTTTCACATAAAGGCACTAAAGGTTCTTTTGATTTTGAACTTTCCAAAAGTTTCATTCCATTTTCTTTCCCATGTACCGTAGTTTCTTTTGGCTCATTTTGTACTGATAAAACTTGAGACTGTGTTACTGCATTTTTACATTCAGAAGATAAAGAACTTGATACTTTGGTTTTTACCGGTGTAACATCTTTATCTTCTTGAATATTCTGGTTTATCTTCGTTGGATCAGTCGCATTTTGTTTAACTATAGACATGTATAAATGTATTCGATAAAAAATATCAATAAATATAAAAAGTAAATACCTTTATCATTTGAAATAGTAATTGAATTTGGGAGCTCTGCTAGTTGGACTGTCGTCTTTGAATTTAGTTGTTTACTGTTTAGAAGAGAAATAAAATGATATACATTTATTTTCAAAATATAAAGAATATTATTAACCTTAATGATTTAAGAAGTTCAGATAAAGATAGTGGATTCCATTCAGAAGGGTCAGGTTCAAATCTTGTTGAATTTTCGTTTTGAGATTGGACAACTTCTTTGTCGAATTCTGCTGTTGCTGTATTAGCTAAATTATTTATAGATAACTTATTTTAAAAAATGAATAACCTTTTTTTAATACTTATAATTTAAAAAGAATTTTTTTTAATATTTAAAACTTTTATTTCGTAACAAATTATAAAACTACAAACTGAATTAAGTACAAAAATAAAACATTTTCAAATATATCTTACTTACAATATAAATAAGATTATTAACTTATCATAGAACTGTTAACAAAATAACTAATATTATTTATAAATTATAATGAGGTAATCTTCTATTTCATAACTATGTAATACATAATTTATACGAAATGTATAATAAACATATCACTTTTGTAACTTGACTTATAATTTACACTTCTCTTCCAATATTTGTTTCATATTTCAAAAAAATACTGGATAAATTCATAAAAATATCTTCTTTTCCATATTTCACGAATAATTTAAATATAAAATTCTTTAACACATATGCGATAAATACTTACTACACATAAACTTATAGAATACTATTAAAATTGATTAAAATAAAATAGCAAATTATGTTTCATAATTAAAAATAAAAGTATTACGAGTATTAACAAAATTAAACCAAGTATTAATTGTTATAGTAGAAAACCCCATTATGTAAAACTTTAAACGAAAACAAATAAATTAAAGTTAATAAACAATTATTAATATATACTGGTATTTATCCCGAAAAAAAAAACTAAAATATTTTTTGGATTATTTTAAAAAGTATTTACCAATAATAATTATATTAAATTAATAAGAACAAATTAAATTGAACATTTTTATTTGATTTATATAAATCAAGTTATTCAAATTATATACCTTGATTAGATGTGTCAGTGTTGCTGCCGGATCTCTCAGGTTCAGACATGTGTAATTTATATTTAATGGTATTCATAAAATACTCATACACCTTAATATGAAGATCTGAATGCAAATTTTCGTCCAAGAAACATTCTACTTCTTCCCATAATATAGTATATTGCGTGTCTTTCGATTTATCCTTAAAAATATTGTCGAATGGTAAAAAAATTGGAATTCCTTTTTTTTGTTTGGAATAAATTTTCGTCAAAATTGCAATGCACAGGTTCATTTCTTGTTCAGTTAGTGTCGGTTTTATCATAGCGTTCAACAATGGTTTTGCGTACTAGAAAGTGACATAAATAGTTAATAATTTGCACAAATTAAACTTTTAATCTTTAGAAGTATAAATAAAAAACTATTATTGTTATTATTTCACTCGTAAAAACTCTACTTAAAACAATTTCGATTTGAAAGACCTTGAAATAGTTGAGTCTAGAATTTGAAGAAAGTTGTACAATTCTAATTTATTAATAAATTGTTAATATTGATTTAAAACGACAGACAGCTTGCTCTAATTCTGAACACAATTATACTACCAGTTGTTAAGAGGTCCTTCAAATTAATTTTAAAGTTTCAAACCCGAACTTTAAAAATTATTATTGCAATATATACTGCTCAAAAAAATTAGGAACTATTATTACATTTCACTTATTTATATTAAATAGACAAATTTTGAAATAAACGTATTTCAAAATAAAATCATCAGCTTTTCGACTCGCTTGTGGGCGAGTGAATAAAATATTCTTTTCGTTTTGAGATGTCTTTGCATACGTTAGTTTGAGTGGGAGAAGCAGCGCTATTATTTAATTTACTCATTAGTCGTGTAATTAATATTTTTTATTTGTGTTTTCTTATCATTTCCATTATTTCTAAATATATTTGTACTATCTTTAATTTGATTTTTTTATTGCACATTTTTCATTTCTTTTTTTAATACCAAAAGTATGCACTTGAATAAAAATTGTTTCAGATAAAAATCTTAGCAAATAATATAGTTTTTATTTTAATTTTCAGTTTTATATATTATTTAAAAGTATTTTTTTAATAACAGATTTGTAGGGTCAATATTATGTTTCATTTAAGTATTGGCTATATAGTCAAAGCAATTATTTGACTTTATTTTAGATAACTATGTTTGCATAATTGTTTATTATTTTACCCTGGAATCATAGTAGAATATTGGAATCATATTAACTTATTTCACTTAAAAGGGAAACATTTAAGTTTATAATTGAAAGGTTTATATTTTTTTCCAGGATAGAATTGTTTATTTTTAGCTGAAAAGTGCCGTTAGTTAAAGGATGAAAATATGGATAAATAGGATAATGTTAGGAAATATTTCGTAATTGTGTTGAGTAGTATATATAGCGAAACCGCAAAAATATGAAATCTTGAAATGTGTTATTACCTGACGTAAAACTTCAGTGAATAAAATAGTTTTATCACTTGGTGGTAGGTTTTTTATTGCAACATCAGTATCAGATTGCACTGCGCTAGGTCCAGGAACATTTATTTGTTCATAATCAATTGTTTGATAATCATCGTTGTCATTTGTTTCTTCAGAATAAATTCTAAAATAAATTATTTTTAAATGAAATAAATGTATTTCTTTAAGTATGGCTAAATTTTACTCAGATGATTTTTCCTCGGTCACAATTGTAGATGTTTGGGAATCTGTTGCATTTGGTGATATTGAAATACTTTGAAATCTTCGATTTATATCGGGATCTACACTAGTAATGCGTTCTACTTCCAAATCCAAGTACATGTCTTCTATATCAGAATAACTAGGAGCTTCATCTAAATATTACATTTAAACAGAATTGTTATTTGGTCAATTTAAATATAAATTGTTGTAACAACATGTGATGAACCTAAACAATTTTATGTATAATTTTTTTTTAACTATATTTTGATTAAAATCCATAATTTTCAACCTTTTTAGTTATTAAAACTATTACTTTCAGCTAATACAATTTCATTAAATATTCATTCCTTAATTAAATTTTCGAAAAAATAATCCGAAATTATATCCAAATCCAAAAGCATTTTTTGGATATAAAGTAAGATAATTTTAAACATACAAAATATTTTAAATTGCATTACTTCGAATACTGTAGCGTCTTTTTAAATTATTTATCTTATGCAATCAATTTAAGAACATATGAGCAATATATATTTTATTTTTTTTAATTTTGACTTTACGTAAAAAATAATATGATATATTTATTAACAATATTTTGTAGTAATAATTACATATTTTAAAGCCTAAGTACATTATTTGTTTTATTATAAAATTCAATAACAGAATATTTGTAAATTGTTTTTTAAATATGTAATTACTAGTTCCAACCGGCCTTACAATTAGACCAGTTCTTTAATATTTAAAAGACCAGTTTTCAAAAGTAAATAAACAACAAAGTAACATAAACCTTTTATCTATCCTTTTCTATTCACAAAAAAAAACTTTCTAAAATTTTGATTTGTATGACCTTGAATCGGTTGAAGTTAGAATTTGAAGCGAGCTGTTCAAATTATTTATATTTAGTAACTGTAAATTTTGATTTAAAATTAGTGACCGCTTGCTTCAAATACTAAACTCAATCGTACTACCAGTCATTTTAGAGTTTCGTACCTCTGTAAATAGTAAGTTATGACGCCACATTAAAAATTAATTAAATAACAATTAAAAGTTTTTGAAAAATTCTGTAATTTTTAAATTAAATTATAACGTTTTATTAACAACTAATGTAAGATTGATGAACAGGCCACTAAGTTTCATATAAATCTGTTCTTCGATCTCCACTAAAATTATTTAACCATTTAAATATTTAAAGTGTTTTTTATGATGAGCAAAAATTTTAGTTTCATCAAATTTATCAAAAAAAAAAAAAAATGGCGCATGTTGCGCAGGAGATAAATAAATTACAAAATTTTATCCAAAAAACTTTTATTTCACTTCGAAAAATACAGAGACATGTTTATCTGGTTTATCTGGTCTTAACTGGTCAAATTAATTTAAAAAATTGTTTTTTACCTTCATCAGATGATTCAGCAGAGCTACTAAATTCTTCAATTCCGGATATGTCAGGTTTAAATTTAACAGCTTCCAAATAGTGTTCAAAAACAGAAATATGGCCATCCGAGTGCAAATTGAGCTTTAAAAATGTTTCAATTTCTTGCCATAAAATAACATATTGTTCACATTTCTTCTCTTGTTTGTAAATGTTATTATTGGGCAAATATAATGGTATGTGATTTCGCCGATTTTCGATAATTTTGTTGATGATTGCTTTACACTGTCTTACTTCATCTTCAGTTATTTGAGGTTTTTCCATGAAAATCAAGAGCGGCGAAGCAAACTAAAGAAATATTGAGTTGATTATAATTTTATAAAGATAATAATTTAATTATATATTTTATACCTGGCGTATAATCTTGGAATATAAAATAGATTTGATATCATAAGTTAAATCTCTCTCCGATGAACTTGCACTAGATGTGGATGTATCAATAGTTGAAGAACTACATTTTTTAGTAGTTTTATAACTTAAGTCAGGTACATCGAAAAATTCTCCAAGAACCAATCTTAAAATAAATATATATTTCAAATAATTTTACACGTATTTTATTTTGTTTATTTATTACCTCGGCATTTTTAATGTATGCAAAAACATTTCTCCTAGTTTATAATCTAAGAGATATTTCACGGCACGTCCTTTCTTCGTTGGAACATCTAATAGTATTTTCCTTTTATTTAAATAGTTAACCATCGAAATAGTTAATGGATCTCGCATGTTGGCAGGAGTAACGCGGACAATAGCACTTATAATATCTGAGCCATTAGTTTGCAACAAACTCCAGTTCAATAACAGCTAAAATATAAAAATAATTATTTTTATAAAATAATTAATGGAATTTGGTGTCGGCACTTTTATTATACTTTAAATAAGAAAGTTAAAATATCTCTTATAAAAAAATTTTCGTAAATACCGAAAAACTATTTAAAAGTAACTCTAAAATTTTTATACTTATTTGTCTCTTTAGAGAAACTCATCATTTTCTTAAAATAAACATTTCAAAAAATACAACTTACAAACTTTTGTAATATATTAAATGAGTAAACTGATATTATTATCTAACTTTGTTACAAAAATTAATTTGTCTCTTTTAGTAAATGGAAGATAAATATAAGTATTTATTTCTTTCGTATTTTGAAATAAAATGCAACAATGAAACTAAATATTCTTTCGAAACAACTTAAAAAAAAAATGAATTCTAAAAGAAATAAAGAATTGGTACTCAGTTTGAGACAATTTAATCCTACATCTTAAACTTATACATAATGAACTAAAGAATAAGACTTCATTTTTGGAATTTTTATTTTTTTTAGTTTAGATAGAAATAGTTAACGAAATTCCAAACATAAGTACTTTATACTTTGTATATAGGTACTTTAAATTTTTAGGTAATGCTATGTAATTATTAAGTATAAATGGACTTTACGTTTTATTTTCAAATTATAATACTACTGTAATACGTGGCAATCAAAATGTACATTTAAAATTAAATTTAAAAACAACAATATTTATTTCATTTTAATTTTATCAATTTCAATAAAATATATGATTTTTGAAGATATAAGTTACATTATTTGTGTTATGATTTTATATCTTTAATTCCAACTATTAAAAATAAATAAATAATAATACACGGTAAATTATAACACTATTTAAACAGTAAAGCCCAAAAACATATTTTTCTAAAAACTTTAAAAGCAATAGTAACATTGAATAAAATTAATTTTTGTTTTCTGAAATGTTATAATTATTTTTGTTAAACTTAAAGTTAGAATTTGAAGCGAGCTGTTCAAAATATTTTTATTCAGTGATTGTAAATTTTGATTTAAAATTTGTGACCGCTTTTTTTTTTGTTTCATTAACTATAAAACTTAATTTTATAATTTTACATTATATAAATACTAGATGTTAGGTGAATATATATTTTTTCGAAAATACTTACAGAAGTATAATTAGTCCCTTTCCTAGTCATTTTGGTAATTAATTCAAAGTTTTCCTGCTCCAAAATACTCTGTACATGTCGCGAATGGAAAACTTCAACTTCAGCATCCTTCAGTCGCCCTGGCTTCGTTTTATATTCCACTGGCATTCCATATATCATTGTACTGGACAAATTATAATGGGTTAAAAGCAATTCGGAAATTTTATTAAAAAACAAAGAAGCTCCTACAACGTGCACTTCCGTTTTTAATTCAGCATTGACCTGAAATTATAAAAAAAAATTAGTTTAAGTTATAATAATAAATGAAAAATACTTACGTCATTAAGTGGTTGAGATGTAACTTCGGTAGTTAAATTATTCGGATGAATATTAACTATTATCAAATGGCAAGACGAAATAGGAAGACTTGCACTGTAATATATAAAAAATATTTTAAAAAAGGCATTTTTTTTTACTTTCAGTGTACTTACAATTGAGATGGCGGAGTCTTTGCATTTTGCGATTGTATTTCTCTTTCACACAATGACTGTATTTTATGTATATCAGCATTAGATTGTGCATATGTTATACAAATAATTCGGCCAGCATTTAATTTCTCGAATTTAGTTTTGATGATTTGTGAAACATCGCCATAATAACGGCAATATTGTTCGGGTGTGTATTCTGCTAGGGCTTCGCATGCCGCTTTTATTCCAAAAAGAATATTTGTTTCAGTGTTAGGATCGACAGTAGTTGATGGAGCTCCAAGCGATAAAATTCCTTGTTCCAACTATATAAAATAATGTATTAATAAACAACTTATTATACTAAAAAATATAATGAAAGTAAATGATACTAAAATTCATATTTAATAATTTTAAATAATATCAATTTTTATATAAAATCAAATACAAATCAAATTGGTTTCCTAATTTGTTTTATGACTTTTTGAACTGCTGTAAGAGTTTTTCCCAAAATTATATTCTTCTTACTCTTCTTATTCTTTGAAAAAAGTTAGTTATAAATGATTTGTATTATTACTTAAAAAACTTAATTGATGTTAATAAATATTTCAAAAGAAACTGTACTATTAAAATTATTTACAGTTTTCTTATGATTATATTAATAAAATTATTAAATTGGAAACTACAATTTTTGGAAAATGTTTTCATTAATTTTGAAAAAGCAAAAATTAAATTTATAATTTTTTGACCTTATTTCCTTAAAAAACTTTAGAAAACATAACAAACATGTAACTAATTACAGTAGCATTAATTTTTAAAAAAATACAAATCAATTACTGATAATTCCAATAAAAATGAAGAGAATTATCCAAAAATGAACACAAGGTCAAAGAAACAAAGTTCTAAGTAATTAAGAAAGAATTACAAAATTTAAATAGCAATTAGAAAGAAAGTCCATCAAAACATGAAGATTATGAAAAAAAAAGATAATTTCAGTTAAAGACTCTAAAACAGAACGCTGAAAAGACCAAATATACCAAGGTTAATCGCAATATATGATAAAAAGAATTGCAAACTAAAAAGAAATTGAATAAAATTGTAGCTCTTTAAAACCTAAAGGAATAGCTACCTCAGATTCTAGAGAAAAGATCAAGCGAAATCTTAACTGAAAAAGGCTTTAATAACTTGGGCAAAGTTAACACAGTTAATTACAAAGCGGAACATATTCCAAATCTAGGAGGCTATTAATAAGAATTCTTTTCCAATAGATAAAAATTTGTTCAAGACTAAAACAGATTAAATGTTTAGTTGAAGACCCTAAAAATGTAACCTGAAAAATATAGGAAAATAGTCAAAATTAATGATAATTAAAAAAGAATCACAAATTTAAAAAGATAATCTATAAATTTCTAAAAAATAGCTACCTAAGATTCTACAATAAAGATCAAACAAAATGAAGACACCAGTGAAAAGACCCCAAAAAAGTTGGAAAAGAACTTGAATGGTTACTTTAGATTATATAGTAAAGACTTAGAAAAATATAAAGACCAGTTAGAAGACCCCAAAAAGAAAACTGAACAACACGTGGTAACTAATCTAAAGAAACAATTAATAGGGATTCTGCCCCAAAAGAACACAACTGAATGTTTGCTGATAAAATAGTGTTGGAAGACCCCAAAATATACATTGGGAAGAATTTGGGAAAATGGAAAAGACCCTAAAACAAAAACTGAACAACACCTGGCAACTAATCTAAGGAAGCAATTAATAGGGATTCTGCCCCAAAAGAACACAACTGAATGGTTGCTGATAAAATAGTGTTGTAAGATCCCAAAAAATGCATTGGGAAAATGGAAAAGAATCTGATCTACAGCAGTAAATGGATTGAGACTAAGGAAGAAATAAAAAGAAGATATGTTGTCCTAGAGGAGCACCCCTGTTACAAAGAAGATACATTTATATTTTAGTTACTTACGAAAAGATAATTTTGTTGATTGATGCTCCAGTTATTGATGGGGCGAGCCTCTGTATCACTTGCAATGATTCGAATCTGAAACAAAACATCAAAATAAATGATTAGATTAATATATGAATGTAATTTACTATTCAAGTTCACTTTATATGTCGGATATTGATTGATAAATGAAATGATTAATTTCTTTTGCCATGAGACTACTTGAGTATACTTACGTTTTTAAAAGTAGGATGTAAACTCCAAACAACCCTACTGTACTCCAAAATTGATTCCGAAGCACAAAGCCATAATGATTTAGGAACTGGAGCACTAGAGCCCGGGAACTCACCAATTGCCTCGAAACCAGTCTTCCCACATGAAATCCCGAAATTCGGAGTATGATCAATCACAAATATACATTTGTGATTATCTAAATATGTATCACTGCTATCGTAACTCATTATTACAAGTTTTCATTTAAACTATTCACTTAAAACTTGTTTAAATAAACTGAGGTGTTACATCGACTAGTTGACGAGGCAGAATGAACAAGTCATGAATTCCAACTACTTGTTGAATGTTTCGACCAATCAGAAAGCACCAATCTGAATTTCGACGCAATGGACTAGTTTCACACTTATGCGCATTTAATACAAATGGCGGCTAAATTCACTTTTTTTAATCCGATTTATATTGAATTAGATTAATATTATTATCTTTTATATAAAATTTTGTTAAATTGTTAATATTTTGTAGTAAAATCACTAAATATTCACTTTATATTATAAAATTAAGACGCTCGAAGTTTTGATAACTTAAATATAATATTAAAATTCTGATATTCAATTTGTTTAAATAAACTGAGATGTTATACCGACTAGTTATCGAGGCATACTGAAACATTCTCGAACTTCAACTACTTGTTGAATGTTTCGACCAATCAGAAAGCACCAATCTGAATTTCGACGCAATGTACTAATTTCACACTTATGCGCATATAATACAAATCCTGGCTAAATTCAATAATTTTAATCTGACGTTTATTAAATTACTTTAATATTATTTTTTTAAATAAAATTCCATCCCTCGTAGTTTTGATCACTTAAATATAATGTTAAAATTCTGATATTCAATTGTTTTTATAACAATTTTTAACTTGTTTAAATAAACTGAGATGTTACACCGGCAAGTTATCGAGGCAGACTGAACAATTTACGAACTCCGACTACTTGTTGAATGTTTCGACCAATCAAAAAGCACCAATCTGAATTACGACGCAGTGTACTAATTTCACACTTATGCGCATTTAATACAAATGGCGTGTACAATTTAAAATTTTAATAAAAAGTAAAATGTAACACTTCCTCAAATTTGTTTTAATTTCAATTAAAAATTTTAAGAATATAACTTATAATATAGAAATTTATCAAATATGTCTGATTGCTTATTTAAAAATATGCAACAAACAGATATGGATTTTTCTAGAATCTTTTGATAATTCACGATAATATATAAGCTTTCTTTTTTATGATCCTATGATGAAACTATTCTGACAGTATTTTAGCATACTAGTTGCAGATACAAATTTTACTATCTACTATGAGATTTTAATCATCTTACATTTTTAAGACATATTAAAAGCATATCTTTCATTTATAATAACATTTATAAATGAAATTTCCTTCTTTAAAATGCCAAATGTATTCTAGCCTAACATCAAAAAATGAAATTCCAATCTTCAAAACAAGTTATACAGAAATGAGTTTAAGGTTTAATGAATTTAAACATCAAATTAATTCCTTCAATATTATAAAACATAGAGATTAATGCATATATTTATTCTAATTAGCAAGGGTTGAAGATATGAATATGCTTAAGATCATATTGCAAGGTATATCCAGCTTTAAAATGGCGAAGTCTTGCGATTTATCAACAAAAATATGAAATATTTATGGTAATATATCCTAATTTTATGTATCTCAATTGAAAACTATCATTGTAGAGAATTCAACGCATAAAATCCAATATAATTAATAAAAAAGTAATTTTATCAACAATAGAAATTATTAATAATTTAATCATTTACTTTAAACTATTTTATGTAAAAGAAAGATCTGATAAAGATGATTGCAGAGAGGAAAAACCTATATACTGTAAAAATACAATGGAACATACTATAGCAAACGTGTTCATCAGAGATGAATAATCTACTATATACATAGTATACGTGTTATTACCTGTATTCCAGGTATATAAAACAGCATATTAATAATTTCCCTATTACTTTAACAATTTAAAAAACATTATTATAATACATTGCGTTAAAATACATTATATTTGTTAAATATATCAATTTGAAATGTAATAAATAAAAATGTAGAGAAATGATACTTATGTAAATTGTATCGGATATTATTAATAAAATATTCGAAGGGTACATTATTTAATAATGTAACGCTTTTTTATAAAAGTTAATTGGCAAATAAAATAAATAAAACATGTTTATAAATTTGATTCATTTAAAAATTTGGTTATTTTGTGATATTTATTGTTTGACCTATAACCTATTAATTTATAAAAAAAAATGTTTATCAACAAACCAAAATAAAATTGTATTTCTACGGGGTTTTTAAAAAAATTTGCTTCCACTATTTTTGATTATATTAAATTCGATATGGGTAATATTTTAATTACCTAATTATATTTCTAATAAATATTTATAAAAAAATAAAACAAAACAAAATTAGGTATGAATTAAAACATTTTGCATTATTTATTAATAGTGGGAACAAATTAAACACAACAATAATCAAATTAATGTTTATTGATTTCAAATTCTTATGAGGCATTGCTTAGTAGAAACACCTGACTACAAGAGGTAATTGCAATTTCCATTTATACAGCAGATACAATATATATTATTCATTACATGACGCTCAGTTTTTTATTTAACTATGATAATATAAGATACTTGAACATTCCAATATGTTTTCAAGTTATTAAGGAAATAAAACAATATATTATTGACAATGATATTTTACTAAATTACATACATTAAAAAAAAAACAAAATATTTTTTCATCGTCACATTTTCACAGTATTAGTACTTAGTACAGAACATGAAATAAACGTAATTTTATAACATAAAATTCATTATAAAACAATCAATAATAAGAATTTAGTTATAAAATTTGTAGTCATTATTTAATGGTAATAAAATAATTAAAAATATAATCACAGAACGAAATTAAAGAGAGACATAATAATAATAATAATTAAAATACATAATAAAAAATTCGAGCGTTACAATTTTAAGTTATATATATGAAATTAATACAGTTATATGAAAGATATTTTCTATCAAAGTATAATATTAACCTGAAAAAATGCTTTTTTTATATAATTACGATACAAATCAATTTTATAAATATTAATTGATTTATACGTTTTTGCATTATCCAGGGGGTGCATTACGCTTTGATAGTCAATAATTAATTTACTACAATATATTACTAAATATCAGATCATAATTATCTTATTTTTTTTTTTTTTAATTTCAATTTCGTACTAATTTTTTTTGATATTCTAATAATTAATAATATATTATAGCTGTTTGTTCTATTTTGTCCTACACCTCACGTAGGTACTATAATAGACAAGAATTTTTAGGTTATGTATAAGGTGACCAGTGCAAATTCTAAACATAATGCAGTACAAGAACAATTTTACAAAGATGAACGATACCACAAAATATCAGGTATGATTCATTGTGATATCTTGATCAGCACAACATACAACATAAAGTCGATTTCACATATTTACTACCTTATCAAACAGACTGATATTTTTAATAATGAAGTGATTTAACAAAATCTTATTCCTAAATTCAGTTAATGTTGTATTGCTATTTGATAGGTCTCCTTGTAGCTTTGGAAGCATAATGTTACTCAAATCATTGATTTTATTTATATCAAATCTTATTATTTGCTAGTTTACAATATTCATGATTAAAGAATCAATTTAGAAAAATTGTTAAAAAATGATGAATTTTAATTTTAATCGAAGCAAACAAAACATTTTATACATTTACTAGTTTAACAAATAAGTACAATTTTAAATTTAATTATTGTCACTAATTAAAAACTTGCCCTTCGATTATCATTAAATTTCATCAAATAATAACAATAACATTTTTTAAATTTAAATGTTATTTTATATTAAAATTATTTATTTGATTTGAGCTTACATCCAAGTGAATAAGTTGAAAATTGCTTAAAAAGAGATAATCCTATAATGAAAATACATATATTAAAGTATAAGTACTTGCGTAAAAAATATGAACTAATAGTACTATACATCAAATAGTCAAAGTAATTGTATGCGAGGGTATAATATATCCAATTAAAATTTTTAATTGGATTTTGTACGGTTGGCAATCGCATAGAACGACAATAACTTATTAAATTGAAGTATTCACTATAGTCATAATAAATTTATGAAATTCAAGAATAAATATAAGATGATATAATCAGTCAGTTGGATAAAAAAACATGATGGAAGATCTAATGTAGTGAAATCGAAACACAAACATGTATGAAGGTACATTTATAAATTGTACGGCATTAACTTTACCTATTTGATAGACAAATAAACAGCCTCAAGAATAATGAAATCAATCTACAATTACAGACAAAATGCTGCTAAGTGCAGCTCAGAATCAACATCGTCCAGGCGTAGAAGTACTTTATTTCATAAAATTTCAATAAATAATAATATATATATAAATAACAATGAAAAGCACTTTTCTATACGGATGATTATATGTTATTATGGAGAAATGTAAACTACTGAAATTTATATTATTAATAAAAATTATTTAAAAACAATCTGAAATTTATAAATTACTAAAAGATAACATACATTTGGATCAAATTCAAAAATCTACATCATATTTATAAAATACTCATCATATTCAGATTAAATGCATTTAGCATTTAAATCTAAATCCAAAAAATTAAATTTTTATATTACATAAAAACTCTTTCATAATATATAATATGAATTAAAGTTTCATTATGTGCAGATACATCTGCATTTTGTGTGTTCAGCAATATTGTTATTAAAAATTTATAAATATAGAAAACTAGAAAATAATTATTACAGTTCGTTCATAATATATATTTTACAGTATTAGATATTTGCATTCAATCTAAAAATATGAATCCTCTTTTAAATAAATATTCAGTTATTACTAATAGATATTTCAGCGTAAATAACAACAACAAAAAAAAAGGTTTAAATGTTTAGAAGGGAACACGATAACACTTCTACATAATAAATAATATGATTCTGAACTACAGCTGAAATAATATATAGTTCCCCATTAGGCCTTCTGCCCTGACAAAGCATAAAGGGGATAAAGCACTGGCTGAACAATCCCAGTGTGCAATTAAGCAATACATAACTAGAATTAGTCAATTATATATGAAATCATGCCGCGTATATTATATATAAAGTTTTATTTTTAAGTGTCTCGCTGGTTAGCTTGACAATTCGTAATTCACTAACATGCGGGAAAATGAAAAATTGGCATCATAATGCCTGTTTATATTATCTAAAAACATAAAAATTACAATTAAAATTACGAATTGTGCTAACAGAAACGTAAAATAACGTGATTCCTAATTCATGTTACAAATATTTATTAAAAGAACTACCATTGTTATTATTTATATTATTATATTAATTTGTAAGAGTATATAATTTAAAAATTACAGATTACAATTGATTAAATTTAATGTAATAATATAAATAATAACAGAAAAGATTTTTAGAGTGTAACTTGATTTGTGAATCACTATAAATATACAGATACATACATAATGTATATGTATATGTGTGTAAATTGTATACACATGAATTCACATAAACAAAATAAAGTATAATTCTTAGTTAGAATTGCGACATGGCCGCATGAAATCCGAAGAAAAGAAAAACTAAATTGGGAAAATTAATAATAAAATGTGAAATGATAATATTAATACGTTTCACAATTTACTTTTTTATGCCATTGCTAATTATTCCAGATTTCAATAATGTAGGATTTTTTGATGCATGTATTCTGAAACAAAGTTATATATTGTTAATACAAAGAAGAAATTAATTTATATTTATACTAAAGCAATTTGTAATTAATTAAATTATTTGCTAAGCAGATACACTACTGATTATAATATAAAATATTTTTATACATTACTCGCAACTGCAAATAAAATTTTATTCCTAGTGAACTACAAAAAATGATTTTACGGCAGACATCTTTGTATCTTACAAATATTAAAAATAACTATTAGGCAACTGTTTGTTTCAGAATAATTTTCAAGTAGCCATTTTTGTGTTTATTCATTTATTATATGTATTATACCATTAAGTTAACACACATAATAGTATATTCAAATTATGTGTATCAAAAATATAAAAACAAAATACAAACGTAAATTTTGAAAAATAAATAATAATAAAAAAAACATAAAAAATGATTTTACCCGTCATTTGAAGGCTGATCCTTCTTTGGAATAACATTATCTAATCCAAGTTCAGATAATACAGTAAGGGCCTCTAGCGCAGCCTTTTCATGTGAAGCTTCGGTAGTAGGGCCCTCACCATGACATACTTGAGGTGGTGTTGTGGATAAAGAAACCAACGTCAAATACATTTCGTGATTAGCTTTAGGGAAATCAGAAAATTGAACTTGGACCCCAAGTAGCTGTGCAAGATATATAAGCTGATCTTTGGAGCGAATGCCTTGTGTTGGTTTGCTATTTGATTGTTGTGGTGGTTTACCACCGGTTTTAGTAGCTGCAAGTGCTTCAGCGGTTGCTGAAGTTCCAGATTTTAAGAATTCTTTGGCAATGGCAGCTGTTTGCTGCATATTAATGTTCATTGGTTTTGCCTGGAAAATATAAAAAAGAATAAAAATTAATCAATGCTTTATAAAAGTAGAAAATTGTATTTACTTGTTGTTGATTCTGGAAATTATTAGCTTGATCAGCCATAAGCAAAACACCAGGAACTAATTGTCTTCCACCACTTCCACCAACAGGTGCATCAGTTTTATCTTCCATAAATTTAACCTTTCTCGGTTTCTCTTGATTACTTTCAGTCGAATTTTGTTCTTTATCACTAGTTTTAATTGATGGTTTTGCAGGTTGAGTTGTTTTAGCATACCCCAGTCGTTCAAGTAAAGCTTCAGCAGCTGCACGTTTAGCTAATTTCTTATTGGGACCAGTTCCAGTACACGAAATACCATTAACAGAAGCTTCAATAACGAATTCACGGCGTCTCGGAGTACCACGTTCTTCAATAACAGTGTAAGTCGGTTCTTTTTCTTTGCCGGCTTGTTGAATTTGAATTAACCGTGAAATCGGATTGATATCTTCTGCGTATTCTGATCCTGGTTTTTCTTGATTGACTTTAATTAAATTTCGTATCTTCTTTTTTGTAACAATTCTTTTGCGTTTTAAACGTGGAGCCATATCATTCATATAAGGTAACGGTGGGAGTTTCATTAATTCTTCGAGCATTTTTTCAGCGGCGCGTTTCTTTGAGATTTTTTTACCGTTACCTTCTCCTTCCGCAACTAAGTCTCCTACACGACATACTGTTACAAATACCTATAACACAATAAAATAAATGTTTTAAAATATAACTATAACAATAAAATTATATATATATATTTTTTCATTAGTTTAAAAATATTGAATAACCTTCATATGTGGTGGTCCTTTTTCACTCAGTACTTCGAATACAACATTCAAATTTCGTTTTAATGCAATTTCGTGAACTAATGAAATAGGTGATTTAAGTTCTGTGTTCAAATCTGGCATGCCATTATCTGTGACAGGCACCGTCTCGTTATTATTTACGACAGGCACACTGGTTCCAGCACCATTTGCGGGACACTGGTTGGCTGCTACATTATTCGAGACGTCTACTGTTTCGGTCGGTGTCGGGAGTTGTTTCAATTCGTGTAAAGCTTTGGACGCGGCATTGTGACGTGCTGCTTGTACTGTGTGACCCTCGCCTACATCAAAATATGTCATATATTTTTAAAATATCTACAACTACAATAATTATTTTATTTATACATATAACTAATTTAATTTAATTTGATTTCAATTCATTTTCATTGACTAAATCGAATTCTATTATATAATTTCTTGGATAAGTTTTAAGCTAAATTTCTTTCAAAAACTTAATCTAATATTGAATATTCCTGAAGATAATAATTATATAAATTTTCCTCTTAAATTGTATTCATATAATATTCTCATTTAATTACTCAATTAAATAGATTTCATAATTAAGGCCACAAGGTAAAGCAGCTTAAGTTGACATAAACCAAAATTTAAATTAATTATAGTAAAACGAAGATATTCCTAATAAAATTACTCAAAGAAATAGGTTTTATTTTTTATTATACCGACAATATAGATATTTGTATTTTATATATCATATAGTCCTCGCCACGAAACAATATAATTGCGTAATCATTGTACGTTTACAGAATACTTTTTCGTGAAATGAAACGTTTTATGTGTAAACAAAACCAGTGTATACTGCCTATATACTTTTTTGAATAAAGTTACGATGTACATCATATTATTGAGAAGTATGTCAACTAATCTTTAAAAAGATGTAGAAGATAATAACGTATATCGAAGTAAAATATTTGCTTATTATTATGTAATTGCATCGATTCGTAGCGACGAATATAACTATTCATATTTGTCTACTTCCCTTTATATACACGCTTAAGCTTTTCCAAAATAAATTATTCATTTTGTCAAAAGATTTTTACGTAGCACGCATATTCTGACTAACTATTGCTAAAGAGGACTATGTTTGCGTTTATGATATAAAGGATTTTATATCAAAAATTATGTTAAATAAATAATTTGATGTTAAAAAATATTTATACATACCAGTATACTTTCTAGTTCCAACATGCAATACTACATTAAACATTTCAGTCCCATGTGGAGGTTGATGTGGATAATTATGTGGTTTATATTGATTATAAGCATAATGACCCATGTAGTGACCACCACGTCCTGTATGATTTCTTCTAGCATCGTAGTTATAACGTGGTTGATTTTGTGGTCCCCCATACATATTATTGCGATGATAACCGTATGTGTTACCTGCAATCATAAAAATTATCTTACAGTTACATTTTTTAAATTAAGAATATTATAAAACCAATCAAATTTTATTTATAAGTTACGACTATAAATAAAAAAATAAAATCAATTTAAATGAATATCGATTATATTCGCGTAAGTTTATTTAAATGTAATTTATTTATAGTTCCATAAACAAATTATCTACGTCATATTTTCATTAGATCGTTTTTCTTAAACAATTTATAACTTGTAAGTATAATTTACTATTTATAAGTGTATTCTATCACAAATAAAATTATTTAAATATATGTATATAATAAAGAAATATTGATAAAATATTTAAAAAAGAATATTAAATACATAAACCGCATTTCTTATGCATTTGTAGAAAATTTATATAAAATTTTATTACGAAGAAAAAAATACAAATACTTTAAATTCTGTTATATGTAAAAAAAACGTATTTACTTTTTTTTGTTTTATATAAATAGAATTATTATTATGTTATTTTTGAAATTAGGTAATTTTCTTTATATTCATAAACAAATTTTAAATTAGCGAAATAAAAAAAAAAACAGCTTTAATCACCTGTATTAAATAAATTTTTTTCAAAAACAAGAATAATGATATGAAATTTAAATTTAAAATCGTCGCCACGAAACAATATAATTGCGTAATCATTGTACGTTTACATGGTCCCGCTCCGCGATTTGAAACGTTTTAAATCTTCCGAAAAAGTCGTGCCACTATGTACACAAACGCTTTGTAAAGTTATTAATGTAAACAAAATCTCAGTTCACTGCATACATAATTTGTCGAATGAAGCGGAGACATACTTCACAGTATTGAGAAATATGTCAACTACACGTTAAAAGACAATAACGTATGTCGAAGTGAAATATCTGCTTATTCTGTAATTACATTGATTCGTAGTGACGACTATACAATGTATGAAAATAAATTAATTAATAAAATTATTTTAAGTTTTTCGTTAATTTTTTTTTACGTCTGAAAAAATAACCATTTTCCGTCTTTGTAAGCGACGTCTTCTGTATTTTTATGCTTTATTAAATGAATATTATTGATTAGTTTTAAATTGATAGCAATGTATGATAAAATAGTTTATATTTAAGTACTTTTTCATTAAATAATCAATAGAGCAATTTCTATAAAAAGATATAAATAGATAAAAATACAAACCTGGTTGTGTGATAAATGGATTTGGTGGTACTGTTTCTAATAAATACATGGTACGCTCGCCACGTTTCATAGCTAGAGCATTTAATTCTACAGTAGGTGTTAAAATCCCTGTGGTGCCATGTTTCCCTCCGGCACGGATATTTCGAGTAGTCTTTTGTGGAGGATGTTTAAATTGAGTTTTAGCAAGTGCTTCAGCAGCCGCTGAATGTTGAGCTTTCTTAATACTAGCACCTTCTGCTTCATATTCTTCCGTGCCAAGTTTTAATGTGACTGTAAAACGTTTCTGATGAGCAGGGCCTTGTTCACTTGTCAAACGGTATTGATGCTGGATCTTATTGTAGCGGGCGAGTTCATTTATGAGACACATTGGGGTTTTCTCTTTAGTGTTGGCCAAGTTTGTGGGCAGACTAGTGTTGTTCGAGTTCTGTTGAGTTTGTAATGGGCTCTGGGGGGCGGGTGCTTCAGTTTCTGCACCAACTAAATTCAAATTTACACCATATATTAAAAGATATTATTCAAACTATAAAACATACATGATTTTCAAATAAAATTTAAATGAATAACATTGTATTATACACTAAATTAAACAAATTTTACTTCAGATTCAGTTACCATTTTTCATTTTTGAATAAATTTTTATTATCCTAGTACAAATTTATAAATTTTGTGTGCCAATTATATTTAAAGCGAACCAAAAACTTAAAATTCTTTTATAAATAATTAAATTTGTACCCGGGTTGATAATGCGACATTTTTATTGTATTTAAAAAGTACAGCATTTTCTTACTAACCAGGTGATACGGGCTTCATTGTAGCCTGTGGAGGGATAGTAGTTGTAGTAATTAACGCTGGACCAGTGGGCATAGTTACTAATACACCTAATCATAAAGAAAATTTAACTTTTAATGTAACTATTAATATTCAATCAAATATATTATTTCTTTTAAAATTGATTAAAATGAGTATTGAATATTTAAAACATCAAGAAAACAATTATTTATATTATTAAAGTGAATTTTTATGCAAGACGAATTGTAAATAAGCCTTATGTTGAAGCTTTTATTTTATAATTGAAATTAATTATTTATTTGTTAGTTAATTTCATTGTAACCCTAGACCCTAAATACAGCTGGCGATCAATTTACTAATTTTGTTTTTAAGGGAGGAATTTAAGTCGAATTTTATATATATATTTTTTTTTGTTGATGAACGCTTAAAGGAATATGTCCGAATTTTTAAATACTGTTCGTAAGATCTTTAAACATTTTTTTTCCCCACAAAACTATTAAAAATTACGGAGCTCTAACGATATTTTCCGGATTATTAATTGACGTGAGCTCTAGCACTCGTGGTTTTCACATAAAACAAACGAAATATAATTTTTTTATTATTACTAACAGTCATAATTTGTCCGTAAACTACAAAAATTGAGACGCTCAAGTTTTTCCTTTTAATTTTGACATATTTTGGCTTTAAAAATATAAATTTTTAAGTGTTTTTTCCAATATTGTTGAACTAAGAACAAACTATAGTAGTTTTTTAAATGTGCAAAAAATTTCAGCGAGATTGATCAGAAACTTTTTAAGTTATCGCTCACGCCAATTTAAGAAACATAGTTTTTAGAAAAACGCGTTTAAACTTTAAATAGCGCTCAAACGCCAAGCGTAGGGGTGTCAAGTTCATAGGCTATAACATCAGAAATACTTTGAATTATGATTTAAAATTTTGATAACATATTCTTAACATGTTAAACTAACATTATATGAAAGAAAAAAATATTTTTGACGATGCTTCTCAAGATATTTTCCCCCTTAAATAGATATTTAAAAAAATAAATATCCAATACAAGTTAATTTAATTGTATCTCTAAACTTTAAATACAACTAGTGATCATTTTATTAATTTTGTTCTATTGAAAATATATTTTCCTTTACTAGCCGTACGAAAAGTTTCATAGAAAAATTTTGTTATTATAAAGCATATAAGTAATTTTGAGATTTTATAACATAAATGTTTTTGCATTTTGTCACAGTTTAAATTAAAAATTAAAGCAAAATATTAGACATTTTATTAAATATAAGCAAAATCTTTCTACGCAACCTGTAAAAACCTATTTTTTTGAAATTATAAACAGTTTGCTTAATATAAATATGTTTATAAAAAGCATATACTTATAAGGACCCTCATAGAACCAGAATTTATTCAAAACAATGCCTTAGTTTGGTAAATAAGCGCTCGATGCAAATACAAAAAGTGTTTTATTAAAATTAATTCCCTTATCAGGTTTACTACTTATTATGTTGGCGACGCATTTTGGTTTTTCCACCATTCTCAAGTGACATTAAACTTTGTACCTCTGTGTCGGAAGCTTGTTATATCTCTGTAAAAAGGGGTACAAAAGTATAAAGCTTAATGCCACTTGAGAAATGGTTGAAAAACCAAAACTCGTCGCCAACACGATAAAAAGCAAATTAATTTTAATATTAAACTTAGTACAGGCTTAGGATTCATCAAACCAATTATTGTACCAAAAAATGCCTCTAAATATTTTTTTCAACTTATGATTAAATAATTTATTAGTTAAAATTTTCATTCGTTATAATTTTTTTAGAACAAATATTTAAATACAAAAGTTGTTCAGAATTAAAATGTGCAACCAAAGAAACCTCTTTTTAATGATATACAACGATCCTGTTACAAGATTCAAGAACAATTTAAAAATTCATCTTTAAGCAGTTTACAGAGAATCATACAAAATAAATTTTATTTAAATTGAAATAAAAAATATTTATAACCCTATAAAATTTAAAAAATAAACATAACAAATAACTAAAGCAATCAAAAATTACAAGTTTTAAGCCTTAAATTTTTAAAAGTATAAAATTTATCATTTTTATAAATATTCTAAAACAATTAATACATTTTACTATATATGAACACAAAGACCTTATGAAAATTAATAGCTTTTGTAAATTACAATACAATATTTTTTAAATCATTTTATTCAAACGCCACAGATAAGCTAATTGTAAGACGACAATTACTTTAACCTAGAATTAATTTTAAATTGTTTAAATTTGCAAAATCACAAATAAGATTTTTATAATTATTAAATAAAAAATGTTAATTAAATGTAGATATTATGATGAAATATTAACTGTAATCCATTTTTTTTAGTTATTCGTTAAGATAAATACAATAATTTGGCATAAAAACTTGATTTCCATTAATATAATTTACAAAAAAAAATTATATTAAGTTGCTATATTTCAGAGATAATAATAGCAGTTTCTAAGTATTTTAAAATTTATGCTGAAGAATTTCAATAAATCTAATTGTTTTGTACTCAACAAAAATTTTAACCTCTAATTAACTTAGTTCAAATTAAGAGTTACGATTCTTATTTGTTTCTTAGTTAATGTGATTAATACATTATTTTATTAATAGTTTTCCCATTAAAGTAATATTTTTTTTTATAAGCAATGAATAAGTTTTTATGTCATATTTAATTATTGATGATGACTGCTTTACAAGTGAAATAAATATAGACAAACTCCCCTTATAAGTCGTTATATATAGCACGATATAAGAAATTTTATTAAACCTATATCTATATTAAGATATATGTCGACGATGTTATAAATATAACTATTCGCGACTGCTAATAAATTTTCCTCTTAACGGATAACGATCGGTTACTACAAAAATAATTTTATGGTTACCATGTTTGTTAACACTTAAAAGTCATTTTAAAAAACAAATATTTAACAATAAAACCATTTTTAAAACTATAAATTACAAAAAAAAAATCCGTCATTAATTTACAAAAATATTAATATATTAACAGTTGGGAAACTCAAGTTAGAATAACAACGTAACAATTGGTGGTACTTTCGTAATTAGCTTCAACAATTAGACTCATTTAAATTAAATTTACGATTAAAAACACAAATATAAAGGGGGGTATAACCGTTTAAAAATTTTTTTAAATCAATTTTATTAGATTTTTTGATATTTTATAGTGTCTAATTTTACCCCTAAAGCAGAAAAGGAGGTCCTATTGTACAGAGCTGGCATTGCTGACTAAAAGTAAAAATCTCCAAATAAGATTAATACTTGTGACAAAACTTGAAACGCGTTTTTCTCGAAACCAATTTTTTTTCATTGGCCGGAAATATTTCCCAAAAACTATAAAACGTATCTACTTGAGTTTTTAAAATTTTGATTTCCACTAATTTTTCTGGAGTTTGGATCACTTTCATTCAATTATATTAATATTTAACATTTTTCCGAGTGCCTTAGCCAAATTGGTCACTTTTTCCAGATTACCGCTATGTTGTTAATTATTAATAGTTTCCATTAACCATGATCAAAACTTCAGATAATTTAATACAAATTAAGGATTGCTATTTAATTTTAGGTTTCAGATCACAGAACCGAAGAAAAGTTTCCGGCCATCCGGACACATGGCGGGCATGGCCTGATATAAGGCTACATTTAGAGGTCAAACCGGGCCTTATAAAAATAATTAATAATCACATTTTATAGCTTAAATTTAAATAAATAAGCTGCAAAAATCCACATAATTACAAGTATTAAATTCACCTTTAAAAAAATCCTAAAAAACTGTAAAAAACAACTGTCTAACCGGTAATACCCCTTTAACAGAAACAAAAATAGTCATATTTCGGACCATAATAATATATTTAAAAGAAAACTATCGATCAATTTGATTATCTATTTAAGTTAGTTTTCAAAACAGTTAATATTTAAAAATAGCAATGCATTCAAATTTTAATTCTTATCTCTAAAACCCTTTCCAATACAAGTAGTATAAAAAATAAATTAAATTAGTATAAAGTTAGTATAAAATTAAAATGCGATTAATATTAAAATAAAAATAGATATAAACACAGGTAACCTGGAAATAAAATTACAAAGTTTTAATGCATTTCATAGAGATTCACTAATGCATTTAAAATATCAGGATAATTACATCAGTAGCGATGATCATATTTTCATAGTCGGAGTATTTTATAAACTTCATCAAAGGGAAATTATTCTTCTGATCTTTTCATTTAAGCTTTATATTTTTTATAAAATAAGTCATGTTTGTTAAAATTATTTTATTCATGATACAATTAACACAATTGTAGCAAAAATATTTTTATATACTATACACTTGGAGATCTTTTAAGATATAGTTATTTTAATATACTTATTTGATTTTCCAAGTTTATGTCGAGTATATTCATATTATTTTAAATTGCAGGAATATTTTTTTTTAATCAAATTTTAATAACAATTTCCAAGATGGTAAAATAATTATTTACCTCTATAAAATAAGTAATAATAATAAAATAAACTACAAGACAAAAATTATTGTAGTTTATTATCAAAATTAATTAATTTATCTACTACATCTACTATAATGATTATTGAATACTTCATTTTAATCGAATTTGTATAAAACCAAAGGACTAGGTGAGAGATATTTCAGGTAAAACTTAAAAGTCCAAATAGAGTATAAACGCAAAAGAATAATATTCTTTTAATATTAAAAATATTCGAAAAACCTTCGTTCAAATAATTTTTTTACTGGTGTATATGTTACAATTAAAATATAAACTCCAGTTAATGCATACATTCACTAGTCAGTATATACTTCTCTTTCTATCACGACCTTAAGAGGGGATCCCACCCTGAAGGTTACAATAAATCTATTCCTTATACTGTCTAGAATGACCCTCTAAAAGGGTTTATTGATATTCGAAGTCATTGCAAAGATAAAAGAAGAATTGTGGAGGCCCTACAATACGTTAACTAGAGTACCGAAAACTTTAAACGCGTTTTTCCCGAAAGCACATTTTCAAACTGGGTGCTACTTTTTCTCGGGAACCATTCATTCAAATCACTTTAATATTTATCGGTCATGTGTAAAACTGTTTTTTTTTCTATTGTGAAGCATAGGATTTTTTTGATATTTTAATTTTTCGATTTTTTATAAACAAATTTATAGCATTTTTTTCAAACTCCAACCAATTTTGCAATTTTTTGAATTTTCGAAAAATTATGTTTTATGATAGCCAATCTAATATAGTTAAAGAAAATCTAAACGATTTTGTTCTACCTTGTTTAAGTACTGATCGCGCCTGGCACCCATGGAGGTACCTTTTTTTGGAGGACTCTGACGCCGAAGGCTACCACGGCTTTAAATATTAATATTTTTACTTGAAAAATTTTTGTAATAATAATCAAAATATGTACAAAAATATAGTAAAAAAAACCATATGATTCGTTTGATATTTAACCCTTTAAAAAATGTCTAAATATCGCTGTTTTTAAGATCTGTCAGGGTAGGGTTTTTTAAATTAACTATCTTTTTCCAGTCATTGATAATTTGCGTATATTTTGTATGAAGGTTTTAGTTAATGTATACATTTACTAGTAACTGTACATATTATCTAAATGAACGCTTTAACTGCAACATATATTTTTTAAACAGTCATCAAAGGGTTAAGAAGGCTATACATCGTTCATATTTATTAATTCATATAAAAGATTCTATTCTAATGTAAAATCGCTTAAAAATGCTTTTAATATAAAATATAATAATTTAAAAACAAAATAATTAAAAATACTTTAGAGATAAACAACAATGATGTTTCAGTATATAATAAAAAAATATATTATTGTTCATTCTTGTTTATTAAATTTACAAACTCAATTGCCGATGGCGTCGCTATGGTTATCCTAAAATTATTTTCACTGACATTTCATTTATAAACAAACATACATGCTAGCTTGTAAAATAATGTTTATAGTATTTTACTGTTATTATATTATAATAAAAATATATTATTTTATCATATTTAGAAGCATTTTAAAAGCAAATTATTGTTTCAGCAGCAAAATTTAATTTAAGACAGATATCCATCCCTGTAGAACAGAAAATTTAAATCTAAATTAATTTTCCCGAATATTTTATTAATTTAATATAATAGATGTTCTCTTCAATTATGTAACGTATGTATATAACAGGGTATTTCATATATTTTTACATTGAATACGCTGTTATATATAAATGAAAATATAATACCTTCAATGCAAAACTTCGAATGAAATAACTCTTGTAATTCATCTACCGATAAACTTGCAGATGCTGGGCAACACATATATGTTAACAGGAACAAAATAAAAATTGAAGTCCTGTGTTTTTGTAGATATTCTGAAATAATTCACCCACGATTTTGATTAATACTAGTTATGTTATAAGCCGTCCCAAAATTTGTTAGTATACATATTTAGTTAGTATTTTGATTCAATTTAGTGTATTTTTATAATTTCCTCCAAAATATATAACGAATTTTATAATTTCAATTTATTATTATGATACATTGTTATTCACAATTGTTAGTAAGCAATGCAATGAAATATTATTCCGAATACAGTTTTATTAGTAAAATATTAAAAACACATGCAGCTGTTTTTAGTATCAAATTTTAATGTTATTAACCTATAATTTATTTGTAAAATAAATTAATAAATCATAATTATATTTTATTTTGAAAAATGTAGGTTATTTTAATGTTTTTACGAAGTTTTCAATTATTGAGCCTTTTTAGGAAGTTGTAGTTTAACTATTTTAACTTACTGTTAGTATTATTTCAATAACTTAAATCGTTATTTTAAATAATATAGTAACTACAGATAGTAATAGATTTGTATTTATAAGTTTAATAAGTTTATTAATTAAAATTTAACATTTTGGATCGTTTTGTATTTTACCAAGATAGCGATCCAAAATAGACAACCATGGTTACAAAAAATAGCTTCTCCATAATTATCGAAAAATGCTAAAAACACCTGGACAATCCCAAAATTTAAATGATATCGAGCATTTGTGGAATGTATAAAAAAGTAATTAGATAGACTTCTAAAAATGAAGCCCTAAAAAGTGGCTTTACAGAAAGAAAAGGGAAAACTGAGCAATGTAGAAACAAAATAGCATATCCACAAAATATTTATTTTGAAAATTCTTTTATTTATGTTGCATATTATCAATTTGTTTGTGCGATTATGAATTAACCAGTTAAAATAATAAAAAAGGATAAGAATATTTCATTAATTCGAAGTATTTAAACTCCTACTTTTGAGAAAGAATTTTCTGACTTGAAGTGTGAGCAAATAATCGGTTAAAATACAAAGCGGTCGGTTAAGAGATTAGTTAAAAACCGTTTTTAATTTCAAATAACCGGTATAATCTGACAAAAATCATAGTACCACACTTTTTATAAGTTTATAAAATGTAAAATAAAGTCCATATGAAATCAAGTTATAAAATTATAATATAAATTTAAAAAATAAATAGTGCATTATTTTTAAAACAAATAGAAGATTTTATAATTTTAATGCGTAGGGTCAACATGACCCCACTAGGTTAAAAGTGTATATAATTATAACCTACTCATAATACAAATAAAATTAATTGTAACCACAATTTTTAATTGGTAATATTTAAAAAATATACCATTGAAAGTAGAAAACAAAAGTTTAATTTTAAATAGAAATATTTGATAAATTTTATTACAAGAATAGAAATATTTAAGCGCGTTTAATTTATAAGTAACAGCAGGTATTTAAAAACAAAAATAAGATTTTAGACCCAAAAAACAAAATTAAAAAAAAAAAACATATTTTGGAATGAAATAATTTTAATTTATAAAAATAAGATGCTAACTAAATCAAACATTTACGTTTTAGATATTTATATCTTACGAACATAGTTCATTGAATTGAACGGGGAATATCCTACCTAAACTACAGTGCAATTCAAAAACAAAAAAACCTTGGAACAAATTCAGCATACAAAGTTCCATAATTGACTTATAGAATTTTTTACTGAATAAATGTTTTGAGATTGCATAGTATTTACTGATAAAAATAAATTTAACGTTTTTCAATCAGATGGTAGAAAAATTATTTGGCATAAAGTCAATAAGAAGTTGGATTTGAAAAATTAACATCTTAATATAAAGCATGATAGGTTTCTATTTAAGGTTTCATAGCTACCAGCGGGAATTGTAATTATTACAATTAATTTTCAATTCTTTTCATTTCAGTAAATATAAATACTAATGAACTATTGAAATAGAAAAATATGTATATGCATCAACTATTTTATTCTATATAGAAATATGTTAAATTATCTGCAAATTTTAGTTGTTCTTTGTTCAGAAAAATAACATCTAGAATAACATTTCTAAGAATTTTATCAACGACTGATAAGTTTATACAATTCTACGAAAGAAAAGGTGTTACTATATAAAACTGCGCATTTAAAACTTATACATAATGAATAACTTTGCCTCTTCGATTTAAAAATCTAAACTGATAAACCAATGAATTATAAAATATATTAGTACTTGATGATAATATAGAATTATTTTTTTTATTGCTTGTAACAACATTAGTAAAATTGCATTCGGAATAATTATAAAATTGTAAGCATCTAAAATGTGTTATTTACCCATCAACATGCAATCTACGACTATATGACCTAAATATTAAAAAATAATGATCGATTTTTGTATATTTTAGAACTGTGACATAACACAATTATTTTTTTTATATTTTTACCGTATTTGTTTATTTATATATTTTTAATCATACATTAAATTTTGGTCGCTAATATAATTATACACATTTTTATAATTAAATTTTTTGTACTAAATAAATTTTTAACCAAATATTAACATTATAAATGCAAAAATTTGTTTGTGTAACATAAAACTGGCACAAGTTTTAGTAAAAATATATTCATAAAATACTTTTTTTTATTTTTATTAACATTATTACGATTTATAAATCGATTGAAATGGATTAATTACTTATAAATTACTAAATAGCTATTGAAAATAAATTTCAATCTATCATAAAAACGTTAATAAAAATTCAATTGAAATGATTAGTTGATAGAAATGCTATTTCTTAGCTAATAAACATATAAAGTAAACATAAACTACTAAACATAAATACTATTTTGAGTTATAATGACGACAAAAAAAAATATCGTTATTATAAAATTGTTTAAAAGAAAACTGCACTTACCCGACACTGGAACCGGTGAAGGTTGCATTCCGACCATCATGGGTTGACCCCTTGATTGAGGGGGTGGCATTCTATTTAAATTAATGTAATTAGTATAATTATATAAATGCATATGTATTTTTTTTAAATTTAAACTATAATACACAACTTATTTTCGTTTTAATTGATTATCTATTATTTAATTATATTTATGAAATAAAATTGATTTTAAATTACATTAAATCTGCGAATTTAAATCATTATAATGAAACATAATTTTTTTAGGTTAATTTTTTAAAGATATAAAAATAAACTACAAGTTTACATTATTAATACTTTTCTATAAATAAAAAAGTATTAATAATAAAATCAATAAATATATAATAAATTCTAAACGATTACCTTATACATACATAAAAATTATATTTTACAAATCAACAATTGGAATAATAAATTAAGTAGAGTAAATATCTTTAACTGTATTCTGAAACAAGTGAATAACTAATAAATGATATGAAATTAAAAATGCGCGTTGTTTTTATTTAGAAAAACTGCTTATTAACCAATATTTGCTATATAAACAATGATGGTAGTCATATAAAACAAACCTGTTATGATCTCTCTGTAGCTGATTAGGAGGAATATGATGATGTTCTTGATGACGCATCATTGTCACCAGAAAAACGATCCTTCAGAAGTAACCTTTGTAAACAATACAATAAATTATTAAATAATGCCGGTTCATTCTATACTATACTCAATAGTTATAGAAATGAATACGCAAATAATGTAAGAAACAAAATGTAGTTGTAAACTATTAATACGTGCCTTCAAGCTGGTAAACTTGTTAGAAATAAAAATTAATAACTACAACTGACAAACAAAACACAGAACTTCAGAACAGCACTTGGAATTTTAGAATTTGTTGGCAAACAGTAAAGAAAACTGCATTTAACATGCGGCCATGTTACTGTATTCGCAAACGACTTGCTATCATTTTATTCTTGACAGCAAGCAATGCGTCGTACACCTAATATTATGTATTTTCTGCGCAACCTTGCTGCTGCAGTTCTACAGAGCTGTACTAACCCATTTATTTTCTTTATTTAAATAGCCTTCTATTATTATTGTTTATTCGAATATAATAAAAAATATACATGTTTTTTTAAAGTTATTTATAATTTTACAATATAATTGACTATATGCATGCAATATAATTATTCTTCTACTTAAAAAATTGTATTATATTATTTTTTTTAACGTTTTTATTATTTATAATATGGTTTTATAAAATGATATATTAATTTTATTTGTTTTATATATGGAAATTATGAAATTATGTTATGAATGTATGAAAGTGCAAAATGTGCTAAGTCGCCTCTGTAGGCTTCTCAGTGAAAATGAGACTCTCTGTTGTTGGTACATCTAACCAAATACCAAAATAACAGATAACAAATTTTACAGTTTATCTCCATATTGAGTATATCAAATGCTCGTATTTGTTGACTTTTTGGGCGGTTAAAATAATTACAATTGAAATATAAAACAGTATTGTATAATACCAGCGAATTCGCATACATACCATACCTACGATATTGGATCATCGCACAGCATGGGTGATTTGATTGTTAAAGACAATTTCAATGGATTTACCGAGAATTGTACTGAAATGGGTAACTCTTTTGGATTATTTAATAAACAACTTGATGAAACACAAAGTGTGGACCAAGTGTCACCCAACAATGAAAATAGCAAGAGTGAATGCAAAAAACTAAATATGATTGATATCGACAAGAAAAAAGTAATGTATACAAATTGTTTGTTTATAAACACGATTCCTTTTCATATAATATTTATTTTAGATATGTACAGCACCCCGTACTCAATGTATTGCACCGAAATGTGATTTAGTTAATAATTGTGGATCTGACGAAAGGTAGATACACATAGTTGCTTCGAATTTTATACTTTTCTAAATAATTATTTCATTTGCAGTAAAGCAAACTTTGAAAAATTAAAAGAAATGCAATCTAATTGGATAGAATTACATAAATGCATACGATTTATTTACAAAAATGCAATTTCCTCTGTGCCATGCATTGTAGTTAATGAAGAAATACCCAAACGTATTTCTGATTCTGTTAAAGTACTTATAGAAAAGTAAGTTACAATAATTATTTATATTTACTATAAAATAAATCTTATTATTCATTCATAGATTATGCGAAGAAGATTTTCAACAACTTTTTATTAGAGTTGAAGTATTGGTACGAGATTTTGTTTTAGAAGCTAAAGATAGACTTAAAGATCTTCAAAATAATGTTGATGATATTCCAGTTCTATATTTAAGAGGTAATATATGATTTAAATAAATTTTTATGTTTTTTAAATTTTAATTTTTTAGGATTATTAGCAAGTTATGGTGCATTTTGCGTTGCTGCAGACAATTTAGCCCCATTTATTCCTCAATTGGATGCATTATTGATGAAAAGATTTTCCGTTAATTTTCAATTATTAAACAAATATCTATTTCAAACCTGTTTATATGCAGATTCATTTGTTCAAAATAATGTACCTTTATATATTAGTCAAGTAAGTTATTATATATTTTAAATAAAAATCATATTTATGTATAAATTTTCTAGTTACGAACTTCAAATTCGGGTACACATTTTACAAACCAAGAATTGGTTCATTCTTATTTAGCTTTCGACGATGAAATGACAGATATTGCATCTAGATGGCTTGATGTTAAGAAAATGATCTTAAAGTTAAGTAAAAAACGAGTTATATCTAATTGTAAACAACCTTTATTACTTGAAGATTGGAAAATGTATAGAGAACATCGTGAATTAGCGGCAAGTCGGATATGGCAGCTAAGACCTATTAAAAGGTAATTAATAATGTTTTATATACGTTTATATTTTATATTTATTTGTCAATAATTTTTTAGGGACTCATCTGAATTTGATGTACAGTTGTTATCGTTATTAGATGATATAACGAATCATATGTGTGAATTAGAAATTAGTTCAAATATAAAACAAGTTTTAAATACATGCCGGAATTGCAATTCAGATATATCATGTTCCTGCGACGATTGTACTATAAAACATATTCTTAGTTGTGTAGAAACCCCTCCTACATCCCCTGATCATAATTCCTCAGGTAATTTCAATTAATTATTTCAAATTTTATATATTAATCTATTTAATTTTCAGATAATACACATTCTTTTAATTCTGCTGAATTATTAGAACAATTTAAAGCAATGTCTAAGGTATTTGTTAATTTAAATTATTTTAAAGTACTATTTCAATGTTTTTTAACTTTAATTTTATAGGTAAACAAAATACAAATGCCGAAAAATTTCTTAAAATTAATAACTGATAAAGTTTTGACGAAATCATTTGTACAAAATAATGAGGAAGAACAACATAAAGAAGTTCATTGTGAATCTAATGCAGCACCTAAGGTTCAAATTTCAACCTCCATCACTCCTCCTGTTAACACCCCTATCACTGCCGTTGCTCCCAATGCTACCTCAAAGTAATTATTTTTATTTTGTATTTTATTTTATATTAATTCAAATTTTACTTCTATAGAGTACCTGTATCAACAAGCGTGGCAAACAGTATTACTAATTCAACACATGTTCATAATTCGCAGCCTACAAATACAACTACGCAAGGTCCTACAAGGTTTGTAATATTTATTGTTGTTAGATACATTAAACATAAATTTTATTAAATATTTTAGTGATAAATCAAATCGAATATTAAAAGAAGTTTCCAAGTCAACACAAAATAAAATGACACATTGTAATCATCAGTATCAAGTTGTTAAAAAATCAAAAGAACAACAAACTTGTAAAGAAGGATGTTCTGAACATGACCCCGTTAAAAATCAAAAAGAGTCCAAGCGATGTGATTGTCCACACTGTGAAGTTTTTGAAAACGTAGGTCAACATGTAAATAAATAATAAAAATTTCTAAATATATTTATTTTAGTCAAATGCGCAAGTATCAAGTAAAAATAATAAAACAAGAGATCGATTAAGGATACGATTGAATGAAAAACGAAGTAAAGCACTTAAAGATAAAGGAACAAAAAATGTTGAAGCAAAACAAAAGAATCAAGAAAATGTAAATAAAACGGTTAAACCTCCGGTTGATACTCAAGCTTGTGTAAATCCTGCAGGCGGAGAAGATACTAGAGATATTAAAGAATTGATAGACTTTATTGAAGGTACAGATAGAAACGCAAAATTAATAAATGCTCAAAAGAGACTAGCGAAAAAGGCGCGGAGACGGGAAAGAAAAGTAAGTAATATTCTATAAATAAAAAAAATATAAACAATTATTTGAGTTTTTCTTATATTTAACTAATGAAATTACAGTTAGAAGAAGAACGGTTAAAAGAAGAACAACGACAAAGATTAGAAGCAGAAAGATTATTAGAAGAAAAACGTAAATTAGAGGAATTAAAACGTCAAGAAGAAGCAAGACTTCGAGAACAACAACAAGCTGCAAGAAATAAAAAGAAAAATAAAAATACGGGAAAATCCAAAGAAAATAAACAAAATAAAAATAATAGTAATAATAACAATGGAAAAAATGCCAAAACAATACCTGTAGAAACAACATATTTACCGCCTGCGTTAAATGAAAAAATTAAAGCACATACGAATTCCGGGGGAGGTCCAATGGTTACTATTAAAAGAGTTATGGAACATTCAAATTCAGAACCAACTGTTACAATTACATTAAAGGGCTCCACACCTGATAAAGATAAATTACTTTATACTCTTATTAATGGACAAACAAATTTAGGTAAAAATATATAAACAAATTAAATTTATTAAATAGATCTTTTTCAAAATCATTTATTTTGTATATTTTGAAGGAATGTTTACATAAGTGATTTTCATATTTATTTTAAGAACAAAATCTAAATTTTTATTTCTAAAATTTAACTTAAAATTTTTCTTTCAGTAAAATCTGTTGAAGAAGTAACAAATAGTACCAAAGCAGAACCAATGACAAAAAGTCAAAAGAAAAAAGCTAAAAAAGAACAAAAACAATTATTACTGCAACAACAACAACAACAAGAACAATTATTACAACAACAGCAGCTACAACAACAACTATTACTTCAACAACAACAGCAACAAATTGAAATAAATAAAACATTAAGTAAAAAAGAGCGTAAAAAATTAAGAAATGAAATGAATAAATTACAGAATCAGAAAATTCAGCAAAATACAAATGAAAATATTAAAATTGATAACTTAAATGAAATAAAAAAGAAAATTGTTAACGCTACATCACAAGTTAGTGTTAATAGTGTACCTAAAACTGAAACTCCTTTAAATTTACAAATGTTAAGATTACCACCCGGTATTACAATTACTAAAGTTGATGGCCCTGCTGTCAACCGAAAACTAAAAATTAATGTAAGTTATTTTAATTTTTATTTCAACCCTTAAATTATCTTAAACCGTTTAATTACAGGGTAAAAGCGAATCACCTACACCTACACCTCCTACTGCGATGCCAATTCAAACAAATGAAAACCGTTCTGGAGTTATTGTTGTAGATACAGTTAAATTGAAACAAGTTCTTCCTGTTGTCGGTAAGTCTATTTATCTAAATAATATGCTTTTCAATTTGCTTTTTACATGTATTGTATGTAAATAAATAATTATTTAATCATAATGAACTACCATAAATAGGGATATTATTTAAAACAAACGATTTTTTTTATGATTCCAATTAATCTTAATTATAATAATAGTTTACTTGAACTTACTATAACTAGATTCTATTCGAAGAATTTAAAATGCACATAAAAATCATTAATTCAAATATAACTTCACTTTAAATATTTTAATCTATAAATAGAAATTTATTCCATTTTATTGACTTTTTAAGTATGCAGTTATGCAGTACAAAATTAATTTTATTGATATTTAAATCAATATCTACAAATAAGTCACGCAATTATATAAAATACTGCATTGTCTTCCTGTTTTCTTAGTAAATCTAATCAATTTTCTTTAAAAATAACAAATATTTTTTAAGTATTTAACTTAATATCATCAGTGTTTGTAATTCACATTGATAAATAATCGCATTTATAGTAATACAATTACTTTTAAATTAAAAGGTAATAGAAAATAAATATTTTTATAAACTTTGAACTTACGTTTCATCACTAAAAAAAAGTGATGAGAAAATATATAATTTAGTAAATCTAAAGGGAACTACCATGATGCTTTAACCTGCAATAATTTTTTATTTTATATTTAGATATATTATTTAAGTGTTATTATCTTTATGGTTTGAAATCGATTCTAATTTTTTAATTAATTGAAAGTAGATTGATTTTTTATATACCGTAAGCAATAATCTTTGGCCCAAAAAAAAATTAAAATTTTTTCTTAAAAATTTTAATTACAGAACAACAACATCAACAACAAACACAACAACAACAAATTTCTCAAACAACTAGTAAAAAGAAAAAGAAGAAAAATAAAAATAAATCAGAAAATAATCAAACTAATTCACAACAACCTCAACAACATGCGTATAAAATACCAGCAGATGTAACATCTATGAAAACTTCAAACACAAATGGAAATTCAATTGTAACTATAAAAAATCCAATGTTTTATCAGTTACAAGAATCAATCAATGGTAAAATGAATAAACAAAAATTAATAGAAAATGTAAAAGATATAACACGTCCACAACAAGCTTCTATAATAAAAGGAGCGAATGGAATGGTAACGATACGCAGTCCAAGATTAAATGGCAATATTACAAATGGTCATACAGAAGTACCAGTTGGAATTGCGGATTTAAAACCGGTCTTAGGACCAAATACTTCTGTGTACAAACCATTGAAAACATCAGATACCAGTAAACCATTCAATGCACAAGAAATATTAAGTGGTTTACCGGGAATTGAAATAACTAAAATAAATAAAAATTCAACTAGAACTAAAAATGATTGTAAAGTTTTTCAACCAGCTGATGTCTCAATCATTCCAACAAATATTGAAAATGGAACAAACGGTGATGTGTACAAATTATTTAGCGACAATACCGACTGGACTTTAGGTAAATGGTAATGAACGAGCGTTTGACTTTAAATGCGTGTGTCATATCTATTTAAATTATAAAATATCCTAAGTCCTGCTACGAACTTTTTATACTTTACACAAAATTATTTTTTACATTTATACATCTCATTTTCTTTTTACTCTTATTACTAAATTTACTTTATTATATTAAAACTTATATCGTGAATAATTATAATAATAATAAGAAGACATAATGTGACTGATTTATATAACTGTGATAATAATATTTTTAATTATTACATTTGGCAAAAAAAAAATGTTCATCTAGAACACAAAAAAAAATTCTTAATATGCAAAAATGACTTTGTATAATATTACAATAAAATTTATTTCTATGTTTAAATTTAAATTGAAACTGTTATAATGTTCTGAAATTTTGTTTTTCCTAGAAAATTCTAGAACAAAATTGTTTCATGTCTTTTTTCTTTATAAAATTGTACAAATATTATAACGTTTAAAAATTTATATAAAATGACAAATAAAATTTAATTTAAAATGTTTTTTTATAATTATCTTTTCTATTTCCTAGTTTATAATAAAGTCTAAAATATTCTAGAACAAACAAATTATAATAGTTAAATAGAAAAAGTTTGGTGATTCCTTAAAAACAGGAAAAAAGAATGTATGAACTAATAGTTGCTTTTTAGAAGAATTCTAAGAAGAATATTTGAAGATATAAATTAAATAGATGCATGAATATATGTTTTATTATTTTCTTTGCAGCAATAGTGATTTAAGTAATGTATGAATGCAATTTTAAATTATTCCAGAAAGCGTTTTTGCTCCAAAGGATATAAGAGAAGATGAAGAATTGGACGCTGATGAGTTAGAACTTGAAGCTTTTAAGAGATTTTGTCAGCAATCGGTGCCACCAGAACGAAAAGAAAAAGTGGCTCATTTGAACGTCAAAGATATAGTGCTCAAAAAGAAGACTTCTAATAATATTTGTTCATAAACAAATTATTTTTATTAATTAAAGATGACATAAAGTTATATATACGTTTTAGTTCTACAACAAAATGTACAATTTACAAAAAAAAAAAAAAATATAGTAGCATGATTGGTTTTTATCAATATAGATGATTTTATAAAATGATCTTTGTTATTCTGTAAAAAATCTTGATGTGAATTTGAAATGTGATAACATTTTCACAACTGATTGAAAATTGGCACTTCATTGTAAATTATGATGCATTTTTGTAATCTATTAAATCAGCATTTTTGTGTAGACCATCGTAGTTTTATTTATTTTTGATTTTATTTAAAAAAAAAAGTATTTTAAATAAAATAGATGTTTTCTAATGTTTCAAATCTTTTTAAATCAATAATGAAAGATAACTTTTAAATCGCATGTTTTCATTTCTTAACTATTCAAATCATTTCCTAGCAGTTTGAATACTTAAATGTTTTAATTTTATTTTTAAACTTTTTCCTTATATCCTTTATTTACTTATTTTTACAATTTATACTTTATTTAGATAATTAAGATAGACAATTGGACCAAAATATTTTTTTATATCTATTGATGTTAACTTTTATGTCTCTATTTTTAGTAAACAATAACTGCCCTGAGCTTTTCAAGCATGTTTATGAAATATATTTAAAATTGTAAATTGAAATATTATGTCTTCTGAATGTGTTTTAGAATTATATGTATAATTGTGATAATTTCACAAAATGTAATAGTTCATTTTAATTATATGAAAATTATGGTTTAACATAAAATTTTATTTATTTATTGTAACTTGTCATAACGAAAATAAAGTGAAGACCACCATAGGCGGAACACATTAAGTTTACCGTGTTCAGTTTATGGTGATACATGTATTTCTTATATATTTATCATTATATATGTATATATAAAAGATAAAAAAAATAAAACTATGTTTAGTGTTATACTTTATTATAATAAAATGTGATAAATTATAAAATTTTTACAAATATTTATTGCCTGTGTAAGATGTCAATCGTTTTCTTTTATGTTTAAATTTAAAATATACCTGAATTAATATTATATATTACTTTTAAAAATTAAGTTTAATTTTTTATTGAATTAATTATTATTTATATTATGTATATATTAATATT
>NEEE01002146.1:69507-80968 GCA_002278615.1 Pogonus chalceus
GTCAACAACCCTTCACAAAAATAGAACTATGAATCACTGCAGGCAAGAACGTACAAGAAAAATTGTGCTATACAAATCAATTTGAGTTGCTTTTTATATTTATAATTTTTTTAATGCATGTAAAAATTCTTTTATATGAAGTTAATATTATTTTCAAATCAAATCATTTAATATATTATTTATAATTTTTAATCATATTTGTTTAAATTAATGATAAAAATGTATTATTTGTTTTAAAACGTAAAAATATTAACTGAATTAACTATAAATCACGCACAAAAATAATTTTGAAAAAAATTCCCGTTTTTCTAACCTAATCCATAACAACATAACCAAAAATTCGTTCAAAATAAAGCTTTTTATTGAATAAAATAATTTTTCATAAAGAAAAAAAATTGCTTTAAGCATAACATGCAATAAAACATAAATGTTTAGTGAAATTGACATATACAATGCTGTAAAGAAATTCACGTGTCTTAGATAATAAGGAAATTCCAGAATTGTTTGTTTTTCATCGATGAGTGACGTATATTTTATCTACTCGTATCCTTGTACTGGAATGTAAAATGTATTGGTGTATTTTCATCTACAGAGCTGTATTAAGTTATAATAAACCAATAACTAAACCATTTATTTCCTCTGTACTGTTTTTTCATAATAAATACTTCAATTTTATTGCTTTTTTAATCAATATTTGTAAAATTTAAACTGCAATACAATTATAACTTTATTAAAACTAATAAAATTATTTATACCACCCTCAAGACACTGAAAGTTATATATTGCATTGACGGTGATATTCTGAAAAAATAAAAAATAAATGACGCACCTGCTCCAGGTAATATTAATTTTATTTTTATTCTGACGCAGGATTAGATGTTTAAAATTAGTTGCTCAATATAAGACTCCAGTTTTTATTTTCATTAATTTTTTATAGATCTATTAATATTTTAAATAGTTTTTTGTCATTCTTTAATTACATAAATATAGCGAAAATATGCCTAGACAAGATTAAACCAGTTAAAAAATAGCTTTTGATTTCAGATTTAAATATGTGGGCATACTTATTACGCAATTGTATATACTTTTCTAGCTAAGAAATTTTTTTTTTTTTACGGAAAATAATTAATTTTTAATTGTTTTTTTTTTTATGATATATTAGATAAATGCTTTCGAAATTATGGTTTTTAAAGGGAGGAGGGCACCCTGAAGGTTTAAAAAAATCGATTTTTATGTATAAATCTATTCCTTATCCTGTCTACAATGACCCTCTAAAAGGGTTCGTAGATATTCGAAGACATTACAAAGATACAAGAATAATTGTGGAGGCCGTACAATACGTTAACTACAATACCGAAAACTTTAAACGCATTTTTCTTGAAACCACATTTTTCATAGTGGTTGCCACTTTATCTCGGGAACCATGCAATGAAATCACTTTAATTTTTATCGACAATGTGTAAAACTGTTTTATAAACAAATTTATAGCATTTTTTTCACACGAAAAAAATGTTTTGTTTCAAACTGCTATCATTTTTGTAATTTTTTGAATTTCCAAAACTTCTTATACTTCACGTTAGCCAATCTAATATAGTTTAAGGAAGTCTAAATGATTTTGTTCTACCTTGTTTAAGAAATGACCGCGACTGGCACCCATGGAGTGCCTTTTTTTTTTGGAGTTGTCTGACGCCGAAGGCTGTCGCGGCTCCAAATACTAATATTTTTATTTCAAAAAATGTTGTATTAATATTCAAAATACGTGCAAGAATTTGTTATTTAACACTAAAAAAATTCTTAAATATCGCTGTTTTTTAGAGCTCTCAGGGTAGGGTCCCCCCTTAATAAATATAATATATAAAATTATGTCAAATATTTTTTGGAAAACCGATTTATAACCCATTTTTTCTTAAATAAGTACAAAATATTGAATTGATAATAATTTTCAATTATATATGAATAAAAATTTAGAATTTAATATGTACCGTTGTTAAAAATTATGTTTTTATTTTTGAATATTTTTTTGAGTTTATTAATGAACTTTTAGACTGTATGTATGTATGAAAATGATACGGTTGGATTTGAAATGAAATCCAACCCTGGTATAAAATGTTTCGTTCATCCCCGCGACGGTACCATAATATTGATTCGAACCGTGGTAGTTTCCACTGGCAGTGCAAGAGCGCGCATGAACATCGGTAGGAAAAGAAACAGGGACACAAGTATTAGTCGACATTGTGTGTTCAGTAACTAGTTAAAATTAAAATCAAGTGCACCAAATATAAATAAATAAGTGATTTCATAAACGGCTAGTGAAAGTCGAAAGTAAAGGCAGATCAAATGAATTTAGGTTTTTTAGAACACTGTGAACAGACTTCAAAATGTCACTGCCCCGAGAGTGGAGTTTCCAAGCATCGGACATGTCGATGGACGGTCAAGTTATCGGCGGCGGAGGCGTCGATGCACTGCTCGACACCACCAGCAGTAACCAACCATCGGCTCTTGGCGGATCACTATTTTCCATCCACTCAGCGCCAGTTTTTGAGCTGAATGTCGGTGTTGACTCACCAAAGAGACCATCATCGTTAGTGATACCTCCAGAAGCAGGTCTTGACCTTGATCGCCTACCACCCTCCGTTATAATCTCCAATGGAGCCACTCATGTCAGTTCACCAGAGACCATTGATGATGATGACAATTTACTCACCATTTCAAGTTTAACAGCGCGACCTTTAATCGCTAAAAGTCGCGAATTAAGATCTTTTAAACAACAACAGAAGAATAGTAGTAAATGGAGAAGAACAAATCATGATAGAATTTCCGAATTTAATTCGAATCCTGTTGATGGGGGATATGGTTGGGTCATTGTCTTCGGGGCATTCTTCGTTCAATTTTGGGTCGCTGGCTTAGTCAAATCATACGGGGTACTTTTCGTCGAAATTATGGAAACCTATAGCGACTCCAGCGCGGCAGTTGCTTCTTGGATTCCAGCTATTTTATCTGCATTGTGCCTCGCACTAGGTTAGTGCTAACTTTAATATTTATTAAAAATCAATTTCTGTTTATCCTTCTTAGTTTACTTATCTAATCGATATTTGAGAGATACAACTTTTAAGTTCATGTATTTATTATAATTTCCATCAGAAATGAAATTCAAATAAATAATTTTTACTCCAAATTATTGACTTTAATAAGATATTTAAAACAAAACAAAAATATTTTGATAATAACATCAAATCAGCTGGAATATGTAAACAGAAGGGAAATATGTGACCTTGTTGAATGTCAAATATAACAACATTACCCTGAATTATTTTCCCTTATCTTCTAAAATAAACTATGTATTAATATAACTAACTATTATATCTAGCAGAAAAAAATCAATATTCAATATTCCGATATTTCAACACAATTAGATGTTTTAATTTTTATGAAATTTCATATTAGTAATTAATTTTTTTAATCGAAAAGCTTTCAGCTCTTAAAAATCTATAAATTACATTTATTATTTTTCAAATTATTGAATATGAATTTAAATATGTTTGATTAAATTTTAAATGAATTAAATTGTTGAGATAATTGAATGTATTTTCCGTTTTATACAGCACCGTTGTCGAGCGCCCTTTGTGAAAAATTTAGTTGTCGAAAAGTGGTTTTTGTTGGAGGAGTTTTCTGTGCACTTGGTCTTATGCTCAGTTACTTTGCTACAAGTCTCGTGCATCTGTTCTTTACGTTTGGAGTATTAACTGGTAAGTCTTATTATTTTTAACATTTTTATAAATTTCAAATTTTTCTTTGATTAATATTTTATTTAGTGATACAATTATAATTACTTGTTATTTTACCTTAAAATAAATTATGCTTACAATAGTAGGTACATTTTGGTGGAGGCGCTAGGTTTTACATTTCAATGTTTTAATTGTCATTTGCTTGCAATTGTTTAAAATAAAGTTTTTTTTATATTTAATATTGAAAAGAAATTAAATTTAAAATTGTTAATTATTATTAATAAGAATTCATATTTCTAATAATTTCTTAAATTTTAAAGATATAATAATAATTTGATGTTGAAATACTAATTTTAAATTATTTAATAATAAAATTTAAATAATACAAATACTTTTATTTTTATCTAAAGAAAAATTCATTTTATAATATATAGTTTTTTTTTTTCAAACCAGTAATTTGTATAATATTTAGCTTCTTAGTTATTAATTGTATTAATAGAATTGCGCTATTAAGTATATAGTCGACGTCACGAAACAATGTAATTGTGTAATCATTGTACGTTTACATGATACCGCCCCGCAAATGGTAAACCGATATAAACATAACCTACTACGTTTTTCTTTAACCGATCTTTTGAGACAAGGTTTTTGAACAGTTTTTGTCAGATTTTTTTTTATTTTTACCCATCTTACCGAATTTTTAATAGTTTTTCATGGGTTTTTAATAAATATTTTAACCAGTTTTAACCGATTTATTGAAAAATATGACAATGATAGAAAAATGTGGCGATGGGTTGATGTTGAAAACAAACCATGTTATTTATAAATTTCTAGGAATTGGTGGCGGTTTATCAACAACACCAGGTATTGTAATGGTATCTCAATATTTCAACCGCCATCGAGCTCTAGCGAACGGTATTTGTGTATCTGGAACAGCTGCAGGAAGCTTTGTATTTCCATTATTAATTGAAAGATTATGCGATGCATTTGGATTCCATGGTACAATTTTATTGCTAGGCGGATGTATGTTACACGTGTGTGTTAGTGCAACACTATACCGTCCTCTTACAAGTAAACAACAACAAAAAGCTTCACAAAAATTGTATAAATCTGCATCATCAACACAAATCAATTTGCCTATACCACCAGATTCAACTAGAATTCTATTAAATCCACCAGATGATAGATCGTATTTACGAAATAATAAACAATTAGAATTGATTTTTATTAATGATCAACCAGGCTCAACAAAAGAAAAGATCAAAAATAATATTTTAAATGATTTATTTAACAATCAAAATACTATGTTGATTGACGCTAAAGTTTCCGATAATAGTGATGAGGAGAAAGATGTTATAGGTGAAACAATTTTTATGAAACCAATACGTTCTATGAGAAGTTCTAGTATATTACACAGTGTCGAAGACCTTAGTACTGATTCAACTTGTGTCTACAAGTCGAGACAACATGACAAATTGTCTCGTAGTATGTTCCTTATGCCTTCAGAGCCGTTAAAAGATATGTTGACGTCAAATACAGAAATACAAACAACACCAAAAAAATCATGGACGCAAAAAATAATGAAATATTTAGATTTATCGTTATTAAAGGATGTTCATTTTATTATGATGTGTTTATCTGTAACTTTAATGTCCACTGGAAGTCCTTATATGTTATATTATTTACCAGCGTACGTTTTATCTGCGAGTTATACTAAAACTGAAGCAGGGTACCTAGTAGCAATTAGTGCTGCATTAGATCTTTGCGGACGTTTAGGACTTGGATGGTTATCAGATCTGCAACTGTTTAATAGGAGAAAAGGATATATTGGAAGGTAAGATCATTTATTTATTGTTGATTTTTTTTTTATTTCATTAATTAACCAAATAAATGCAGCTAATTTTTTGTCAAAAAATGATAATTAAATATGGCTACGGCACTTTACAATTATTGTGTATTTTTATTTAATTTTCATCAGTAACAAGAGTAATTTACTTTGAAGCTTTTGAAAATGCAATATGTGTTATTTACTGTGTCAATAAATTAAACGTGCCTCATTCAATTATTTACGATTCGTTGACGCCATGTTGATATTACCTAGATTTTTGCGTTTTATCATTTACTGCGTCGTTTTGAATAATCAAAACATTGTCAATGAAATTACAAACTGCGAAATGAAGATAAAATTTGTTTACTTATAATACATGTTTTAGATATTTTGCAGTTATTTTCTGTCCTTTGCTCTTTAATGTCGCAATATTAATTAAATTATTTTTATTTTAATATTGTTAGTATTTAAAAAATAATAAGAAATATATGAATTTAAAAATAAAATTGTAGATAGTCATATAATACTTTTTGGTGGAAATTAAATATTGATACTATAATTTGCCTTTTATATAAATAATTTTATATGTTCTATTATATTTTTCTGGTTGAATATAATTTATATTATTAATATTATTGGATTGTTAGACTTAAGGCCTGTTAATATAAGATTGAGGTGAGGTCCCCTGTCCTTGAGAATCCCTGCTCCCCACCCCGAAAAGTACTTACAAAGAATATGTTAATAAATGAAAAAACTTTTTTTTTAATCATATTTTCGCACCCAGATTTCAAAATATAATTTGACTTAAGTCGAAATAAAATGATTATTTACAAATTAGAAACAATGAGAAAAAATGCTGCAAAATTAATATTGTTTGAGTTATTTAAAACATTACAAACGATTTTAATATATCAAACCTCTAAAACTTACAAACAATTTTTTTTTTTTAAATATTTATTATTAGGTACAGCTAGTGTATAGACACTGCAAAACTGCAGCACCCCTTATTGCCACCCGATAATCGGTATCTTTTATTTAATTCTGAATAAAATATGAAATTTTACATATGTAATAATAATGCACAATATTGGACAGTTTAAATAAAATTCGGGTCCACAAATTCATATTTACCCAGAACTCTCCAATAACAGCGAAGCTCTGAAATTACCATATAAGTTCAAATAAAAATTATGCACAATATTTCACAATTAAAATAATATTAGATAATTTTAACAATATTGGGGTCACCAAATTCAAATTTGTCCAAGATCCCTTGCAATCATAAATCGTTTCTGTATATTATAACAAATTCTGAACCAGTACCCTTACTAATTTTAGTTACGATACGTGCTTTGATATTGACATTATTTAATTATTTTAAATTTAAAACTGAGAAATTAAATTCAAAATAATTTTGTTATGAATTTAGTCAATTATTTAAAAACATCGTATATTATTTTAAGTCAAATCAAAGAAGGATATAAAGTAATTTTATTTGTATAATAATCTAACAATTAAATAGGTTGAAATATATTAATGAAATTTACTAACTTTTAGATTTATTGTTTCAGCATGGTGGGAGCTGGAGTTGCCGTTCTTGTAATACCAGTAGCTGACTCATTTTACGTTCTTGCATGTGCTGCCGGAATGTACGGTCTATGCTTAGGATGTTGGTTTCTTTTAGTACCCGTTCTTTTAGCTGACCAATTTGGAACTGACAAAATTAGCTCCTCCTATGGACTAGTTCGAATGTTTCAAAGTGTTGGGGCCATATCAATACCGCCTCTAGCAGGTCAGTAACTCAATTCTGTTTTAAAAAATATTCCATTATTATTAACAGGGCAAAATTAAAATAAAATGATAAGAAAAAAACACCCACATATAAAATTACTTATCTCAAACTTAAACTTTCTTCAATAAATTTTATTATTGGCATTCATTAAAGTAAACCATTACGATTTCGATAACTTAAAAGTTTTTTACGAAAAATATTTTTTGTTGGATGAGATTCTGTATTATTATTTTATTTCAAGGTATATTTACCAGCCGAAGACACCACATGTATAAATAAAATAATTAACCGAATTTCATTCATAATAAATTACGATTTTTTTTTTATTTTTAATAATTTTTTAATTATTTCTACTTCGAAATAACAATTTTTAACGCTTTAAAGTTTTTTATTTAGAATTTCAGGATTTTTTATTTATNTATTATTTTTCATTATAACTTTTTAATATCTAATAGGATTGTTCTGTATATAAAACAATTGTTATAAAACTTAATCTTGTAATAAATGAGTAATGGGTTTCCAGGGGGAAAGGCGGCTCTAGGCGCAGTACTCATTTTGAGATAGAAGAACTGTTTTAGCTTCCTCAAACTCCTCGGTGGAGTGGTAGCAAGCTTACGTGAGTGCTTAAATAGATTACAGGGAAATTTTATTTCTATAGATATATAATTATAGGTCAGTGTTGAATCCAAATGTAACTATTGAATTAATAATCCTTTCTTTAGGTAAAACACTATTTTATCTATTATCTATAAATCTATATAACCCAATTCCTAAATTATTCCTTTATACACAACAATTACGAAAAAATATTAGTTAAATTATAATTACCATATTTTATTTTTTCACATATTAATAATCATTTCCTTCCATTTACTAAATAAAATAAAATATATTAATAATAATTTAACTAGGCTTCATTTTTATTGATCTTCAATCAAAATAAATAATAATCTGTATCAAGCAATTGGATTATAAGATATATTTAACCAAGTGTTTTCTTGTACAGAGATTACCAAAGGCGTCGTATTACTTCTGTCGAATAAAAACCTCTGGATTCAACACTTTATGTTATAATAAAAATCTGCAATAGAAAACATGTTGTTACAGGTTTTATGCGAGATGTTACCGGTGGTTACGAATACTGTTTCTACTGTATGGGAACATGCATGATTCTAGGTGGTATCCCTTTATTATTAGTGTCTTTTGCTGGAGAAGATGATACAGATAGCGGTAAAGTTAGCAGAGTTTCCTCTGGGTCTGAGTAAGGAGAGCCTGCCTTGAAAATCAAGTTCATAATGCAGTTGTAGATATGCAGCAGTTGTGTAAGTATTTTGATCCATTTTATTCGACTCATTTATTTTTTTTTATATAAAATATACAAACTTCCAGTTTTATTTACATATACTGTTCTTCTAAGAAATTTTATTGTACAACAAACATTTTTTGTTATAATGACATATTTAAAGTTTGCGTATCAAAAAATTTTAAAATATTGGTAAGCTTTATGACCCAACGTTTGTTTATTTTGTAGTTTAGATAATGTAAAATTTATTTTACAATGTGATCAGGAGAAAAAAAAATTCTGCTTTACTCAATTAGATTTGCCTCACTTTCTAAAATAAATTTATTATTTTAAGAGTTAATTGAACGACTAACATTTCATTTCAATCTCAATTTTTAATAATAAGAACAAAATATTTGTTTATCTTACTGAGAAATTTCCTAAATTTATCAAAAATAAGAGTAAAACATAAAATAAAATAATAATTATACATTATAATTAAGCATTTTCATTCATTACAATTATTTCATTGTATTTATATTTTAAATTCTATTTCCGATTTAGCATTTTTAAATATTATGTTGTACCCCAGTACATATAGTAATAAATTGACTCAGAATAAACTTGCACAACTTTCATAATAATAATTTATCAGATTTTTTTAAATTATTTAAGGATTAATAAGTTATATTAAGTTACAACTATTGTTACATTAACTTATTTTTTTTACAAATAGACTTACCCCACTTTCAAAAATAAACGGTTCAATTCATATATAAAAAACTAATAAATATGTGAATTTAAAATTATTCATTATATTCAAAACATGTTTACACTAATGAAAACTACATCCTACATACTTAAAATTTTATTCAGTGACGTATCTTGAAATTTAATTTAAAGAGGATCACTCTGAGGAATAATAACTTATTAATAAATAATGAATAAAAACAACAAAACGTTGTAGGATCTACTTTAATTATTTAATAACTGCTTTTTTTTTTTTTTTGGGATAATAATACGGTTTACCGAAGTTGTACCAGTCTGTACTGGTATAAACCCCGACCACTTTCAAAATGATAAAGTACATTTTACAAATATAAAAAACTAATTAACTTATGGATCTTTAAATAACTCAACGTTGAAATAATCAATTTTTAGAATTATAAATATACTTTTTATATGTACGTTTAAAGTAAATTGTTATTCAGAAAATATTTTTATTTATTCTACTTACATTAAAAACTTTTATTGATAAGTTATTCTAATATTTAGTAGAATTTGTAATTCACTAACACTTTTGTTTTCTGATTTAGAAAACTATGGATTTATGGTTATGTATGGTTCAAGTATAAAAACCATGTTTCCCAACTTATAAAACTTAAAACCAAAAAAATTTAAATTATATTTGTGTAGCATTAAATTTTAAAGTTTATATTTTAATAAACAAATTTGTTTAATTTATCAAATGTAAGACATTTTTTTATTTAAATAAATTTTTCGCATTAAATGTAAAGAAAATAATTTTGATTTCTTTCATCAAACAAGAATAAACAAAACCAAAATTTATGTGATATTAAAATCTTTATATTTTCACCGACTTTATTTGTAAAAAAATATACAAAAAAATATTACAGCAGTATTTTTAGTAATAAAAATATATTTTTTCGTTAAAATAATAAAGCTAAAATATAATATTTACAGTAGAAATATTTTTAAGGTTATTATGCTTATGCATCTTCATTACTATATTTAATTAATCAAGACAAAATCTATTTATAGAAATTTATATTTAAAATATATAAGCTTTGTGGTATATTTTTAGAAAATTATTCCACTTATATAAATTATTTTGCTAATATTTCCACGGTTTGCGTGTAATGTAATATTTATGATTAAATCTGCATATTTCGTTTGATAATGATTTGTTTATTTTTATATAAATCAAATTAATTTGTTTGTTTATATTATATTATTATTCGTACTTTTTGAAACTTTTTGTATTAACTGTACTTTAGTAAAATTCTTTCTTTAAATAAACAGACACAGGTACACAAAAATTTATGGCGTACCATCAATTATATAATTAAATTTAGAGTATTTATAGTTGTTGAACACAAAAATACCTCACGCACTGTACAAAATAACTTACAGATAACTCTCTTCTAATATATTTTATAAACTACCGTTTAAATATACAGTTGCTTTAAGTAAAACTCGTATTGTAAATATTTCAAAATATTTAATAATAATTCATTGTCTTTTTTACCGATTACACCTTATTAAACAAAATAATAACAATAATTTAACATTTTTCCATTAGTTAAAATCATTTTAACTAATATTTTAATTATTTTAATCCTTTTTATCTTATTTACTTGTCAAATATTATGTCCCGAAAGGGTCGGGGTATTTCCGAAGTTAGGAAACCTCTCGAACATTTCAATCGCAAAATTTAATCGTTGAAGATGGTCTGTTGGTTTTAATTCTTGCACAAGCTGAATTTTGTAAGGTTTAAGATGCAAATCCTGCCTTATAATTCTTTGTAAAGACGATTTTCAGACGTCTAATTCTTGAACATTTTGGGACACCTATGTAAGGTTTCTTAGTAACTACTCGATCATGAAATTTATATTTTCGTAGGACATTTCTGATGATTTTGGTGCAATAACCCGAGTCGAAATTTAACGCCTAAATAGAGCCTCCTAAGGTAGGGTTTCTGTCGGACCTCTGGGCTCAAAGTCGGTTCTATTCCCATGTTAAATTAGGTCCGACTTTAAGCCCCAAAATGGTACAAATTTCCGTTTTTATCACTTTGGGGTTTAAAGTCTGAC
>NEEE01002146.1:111497-139649 GCA_002278615.1 Pogonus chalceus
TCCTTTTGTTAATTTATTAATATATAATATAATATTAACCAAATCTATGACTTAATAAGGTTATTTAAAATTTAAATAATCATAACGACCATTGGTTATTACGACCGTTCGTTATAAGCGTTTATTACTGTATATTTAAAACTAGAAAGTAGAAGACACCTTAAATACGGAGTCACATACATCTACATATACTGTTGACTAGTTAACATTCATTAAATTTTGTAAAGCGCAATATTTATAAAATATTTTTTAACATTACCTATCGAAAAAAAAAAAATTGTCAAATGATAAAATAGCCATATTTTTTTAGTTACCAATATTTAAGAAATTTTAAGTTGAAAATTACAATTAAAATTATAATTCGTTTAAAAATTAACCAAACTTTAATTTGTTACTTAATTTACATCTTATATTACCGACGATGTTCTTTCCACGTAAGAATATTATTATATTTAACTAATGAAACATTAGTTAAAACTTTCGTAACTCCATATAACAATAATAAAAATAAAACAATAGTTTGAACAATAATAAAATGAGAAATACTACTTCCGATTTCCAACCATGAACCAGTATTTTTAACTAAATACAAAAATTGTAATCCCATACAATCACAAAAAATAAGAACCACAAAGAATATTTTCTGAACTGGTGCTTGTAAACAAGTTGTAACAGCACGAAACACGCAACTTATAACTAAGTATGGAATTAAAATTTTAAATAAAATTAAAGCTGCCATTATAAACGGACTGAATACAGATAGGAAGTTTCTTACCCACATAGGATCAAACGAGTTCAGACTTGCCATGTTGCCCAATCCGAAGAAAGCCAATATGGAATATAATAGCTGGTAATAGTATTAAGGAAATTATATTTTATTTTATGATTAATTAATGTACTAGTTACTAATTTAAAAGGATACAATATAAAAGCCTCGTCGAAAATCTGAAGAAAGAATATTTTGTCTAGCCATATGTAATAATTTAGGCTGCTTTTTAGGATTAAAAGATATAGTAGTTATTTTCTGAAATAAATATCAAATGTGTAATAACTACGATATTTCGTAAATATTAAGTACTTACAGTATTACCAATAGGACCATATTCGATATGTTCAATTGTAAGCCATAAAAGTAAATTTATAAATAATGCTAACATAAATAATGGTTCATAGCTCACTGATAGAAGTATAAAAGGAACTAAAAATGACATCATTATATTTGCAAGACGTCCTAGTACTATATCTGATCCCAAAAATGGCATTAAAATAGATATTACTAAAAGAAAATATTTTATTGTGAGAGAAACTTATAAAATTTAATATTTTCTCTTATGTATTTTAGTCGTCGCCACAAAACAATGTAATTGTATAATCATTGTACGTTTCATGATACCGTCCAGCGATCTGAAACGTTTTATGTGTTCCGAAAAAGCCGCAAGAACGCTTTGTAAAGAAGTAACTAATGTAAACAAAAACTGTGTACAGTACACAAATTATGTTTTAAATAAAGTTGCGACGTACTTCATATTATTGAGAAGTATGTGAATTAAGCGTTAAGAAGATGAAAAAGATAATAACGTATATCGAAGTAAAATATCTGCTTATTATTATGTAATTACATTGATTCGTGGCGACGACTATACGACTGAATAAAGAGCATAACTATGGCGATTCACTTTTTCGAAATAAAACTAGCAACAACTGATAAACTGAGAATAATCATTTAAAAAAATTAAACCCTTATACTAAATAAAGCAAAAATAATTCTTTAATTATTTTTATATATACCTTAATAAAAAGAGTTTAATTGAAGGTCAACATAAGAAAAATTATTTTTTATATTAATTCAATAAAAAAAGAATCTTAAATATTAAAAACTATTTTTTAATTTCACAGTAGGAATAAAATATCTTGTTTATTTTTTATATTTATGCTTTCATTCCAAATAGGCTAAATTTTGGAACTATAAAGATATACGTAATAATTATTCCAGATTAAAAGGTCTTAGATGAACCATTATTACCAATTTTTATCTAACTGAAGCAAGTTTTTTCGTCATATTATTTATTCATTAGAAAAACAGGAACCCGATATAAAGTTTTAAAAATAGGCAATTTTAAACTTTAGCATTTAAAAAAAAATTAATATATACATATTTTTTAATAATTATTACGAAAGAATAATAATAAACAAACAGAACAGTAAAAAAAATAAGCAATAAGACAATGTGTTTTAAGTAAATAAAATATGTTACAACTATTCTAGAATTTAATTAATTTTAAAATGTGGTGAATATTGCATTAATAGTTATTCCTGATTTTTTTCAATGAAACTTCTTAGTGTTTGACAATGTTTCAATATTACTTTCAATAGGAATTTGAGCATAACGAAAAGTGAAACAGTAGTGCGTGGTATAATTTTTGTTAAAACCGCGATTGCATAAGTGCAGGGAATTTCTATCGCTTGCCTAACTTTTTGCAGACCTTTAAATGATATTAGCACGTTTCATATTTTCGATATATGAAGAGTAACATATAATTGCAATACATAAATATAATTTTCAAATACTATCTTAATAAAAATTATGTTAAACCAAACTCTATTTTACGTTTATCACCCAAAAAAGGTTTTAAAATTAAAATTCGAAACGATACAATCAATTAATAACTTTAGAAATAACGTAACAAACATTGCCACAATTTTTTTACACGGTATAAATTCAAATAGTAGAGGCTCGTAACTAAAATATATGAAAGAACTATTTAGAAAAATAGTAGCTATTGTTGTTAAATCTAAAAACACAAATAAAAAGAAAAATATGTATAAACTAGATAAATACCTGTACACTACCGCACACTTGCACAATAACATCGACACTGCGTGAGCGTTAGAACACTAGCTAGCGCGCAACTTCATGTTTCAGACATGTGCGCATGTGCATAATATTAAACACTACGTAGCTGATATAGCCAGTTAGATTCATGGATAAATAAAACTCATAATATTGAATACGAAAATATCAGGTAAAAATAGGGGGATCGCCAATGAACTTAAGAGTTCCAAACAGTAAAAACTAACTATCTTATGGTTATTTTATTTGTATATTGAAACGTAGGAGGAATAAACAAACATTGCTACCGTGAAATTACTTTTATAGTTCTCCGCTAGGGGAAAATCTTAATACATGATTTATTACTCACCACTTAAGAAGCAAGATGTTATTTGATTAAAATACGTAAGTCCTATTTTATTCGTAATATTATAATCCACCAGCAATTGATTAGAAATTGCTAATAATAAAAATCCACTTTGTGTAACACCCATATATAAATGCCTTCTATCTAGATAAAATTCATTGATAAACAACAAAGCGAAATTTGTAAGAATCCATAACATAGCTGAGATAATACTGCAATAAATAACACATTAATATAATATAATCATAAAATATTATTTGATAAATATTTTACATTGGTACATGATTGAAAGTACTTCCAACAACTGGCAAAAATGGAAATATTGATAAACACATACATGTTAAAGTCCAACTTAATTTTAATGAATAATGGATTTTCGTTAGAAAATACGGCCAAACTGAAATGATTATTAATATAATACTTAAATACCATCTTTCAAAAAACGACATATTCTGTAAAAATAAGAACATAAATATCTTAATAAATGTAGATAATTTTTACCACAAAACAACTTACCAAAAGTTGTATCCCAATAAAAAAGAATATAACCATCTTAAATATTTCTTTAATCATTTTTGTTTCGCTACAAATTTTCCTCATTTTTGGTAGCCATTTATTAGATTTATGAACAATGTTAATACACATATATAATGGTAAATTAAAATATATGTAATACATTAATGGTAATGATTGGACTAAAATACAAAATAATCAAATAATATTTCGATATTTTTACATTAATGAATAATTTTCTTACCATAAATTAAAATAGTAGTGCCAAGCATACAAAGTACAAATGAACAATAAATAATTGTTAATATTTGAGCTTTTCTTAAACATTTTTGAAAATATTCGTTTAATTCATTTATAGATACTGCATATTTTCTATTTTGGGTTGTATTATCAAATAAACAAATTAACAACATTAAAATCCAGCCTATGTAAGTTCCGGATATGAATACCAGCAATGGACGCTGATAATAGTTATGATAATAATCTATTCCTTTTAGGGAATATTTGATTAGTTCCTTACAGGAATTTATCTAAAAAATATTTAATAATTTATTGTTACCGGCTTAAATAAACATCTTTTTTAATTAATAATAAAAAAAAATTGTAACAATAAATTATCGCATAACATGGTTAATATAAAGTTAAAATGATATACGGCCAGTGGCGGATATACCATGAAACTAACGAAGCTTAAGTTTCAAGACCCCTAATACTAAGAGCCCCTTTTTTTCAATATAATATATATATTTATATAATCATTTCATAATTTTATTTTGTTTATTTATATTTTTAATTAAAATAAATATATTTGAGTTCACAGCAATTTTTAAAATTTATTTTTTTAAGACCCCAAAAAGCTAGATATGCCATTGTATACCAATTTTTATTTTCTATGTTTTATAAAACAAAACAAAATTTAAGAAATAAATGGTACAAATATGTATTCGCAGTTGGTTAAAAAAAACTTATATTAAATTTTTTTAAGTGACATTTTATTCCCAAGGGAAATTTTTCGTAGTTTTTTTTTAGTAAAATATCCTTTGTTTATGTCACGTTAAATATGCTAATATTAAATTAATAATATAAATTAATTTAAATTAAATTTCATTTAAATTTTTTNTATAATAATATCGTTGCGGATATTATATACAAACTTGGGATTAAACCGTCTCTTTTCTCATTAGATTCATTATAAATTAAATTAAAAGAGAAATACAAATTGTTTGACGCGTTGTAAGAAGAATCAAGTTACAAGAAAACAGTAGTCGCAATAATTTTCACGAGTAATTTTATGAATTAATTTGAATTAAATCGAGAAGAAAAATAAAGAAAAAAACTTACAGCCACAGTGTGTTGCTTCTTAATTATTGCTGTCTTAATAATTGTTATTAATTCCTTGAATTGATAATCATAAAATTCATTAAATGGTTTATATAACCAAGAAATTAATTTTTCTTCAGTCCGTCTACGTTTTTCATCATATTGGGCAAATATTTGTCTGGCATTTGCAAAAAATGCACTGGTTAAATTTTCTAACGGCATATTTAAATAAGCAGTTGGTAGAATACCCTAGAAATTTTGCATATTAATAATAAAATGAATTTATATTAATAATATAGTCGTCGCCACGAATCAATATAATTTCATAATAATAATCAATGTAACTTCTTCGACATACGTTATTATCTTTTACATGTTCTTAACGTTTAGTTGACATACTTCTCAATAATGTGAAGTATATCGTAACTTTATTCGAAAAATTATTAATGCACTGTACAGTTTTTTTTACATTAGTTATTTATTTACAAAGCGTTTCGTGGCCCAACTATGTATTAAGATATTATTTATATATTAACTTAGGAAGTTCATTTGACTCAACGACATGCTTAAGAAGCGGTTCGTAGCTAAAATAACTACGAGTGCTGTAATCGTCGCCACGAATTAATGTAATTACCTAATAATAAGCAGTTATTTTTTTTTTCGACGTATGTTACTATATTGTTCATCTTCTTAACGCTTAATTCACATACTTCTCAATAATATGAAGTACGTTGCAACTTTATACAGTGTACGCAGGATTTGTTTACATTGGTTACTTATTTACAAAGCGTTCTCGCGGCTTTCTCGGAATACATAAAACGTTTCAGATCGCGAAGCGATACCATGTAAACATACAATGATTACACAATTACATTGTTTCAAGGCGCCGACTATATTTATTAATAACTTACTACAGAATTGACTGGAATCGGAATTCCAAGTAAAGTAGAAATAAGCGGTGCAATATCTGCTTGTTTAATATCAACTGGATTTTTACTTGGTAAAATTCCAGCTCCCCATACAATAAAAGGTGTCTCAGTTTCAAATTTACTACCAGCCCCATGTGAACCCCAGTTAGTCATTCCATGATCCGAAGTTACAATAAACGTAGTTAAATTATCTCCATAAAAATCATTTACTAATTTTTCAATACGTTGTACTCCGTCATCTACTACGTTTAAATTCTCACGTAATTGTCTGAAAATAATAATTTGAATTAATTATATAAATATTTATTTTGTTTAATAAAGACAACTTACGGTGAATAAGGCTTATGCGCATGACCAGCAGTGTCTAAACCAAGTAAATGTAAAAAGAAAATTATTTTATCTTCATGAATTCTCTTTTTAGTTTCATCATTTTGATCATTTTGAAAAAAGTCTGTTACTTTATCGAAAACCCATGTATCTAATGCGGTAGAAGACTTAGCTCCTGAAAAATCTTCATATATTGGATCATAAAATTTTGCGAAAACATTACGACCTATAATAAAATGAAATTAATTAGTATTATAATAACATAAATTAATTTGTAATAATTACTTTTCGCAAACATTTGTACAATATCAGGGCTTCCCCAAGCCCATGTATATCTACTTTCATTAAAAACTGAATCAAATTCGACAGGATTTTCTTTCCAGCCTTTTGCAATAGCGCTAGGATCTTCATAAATCCCAGCAGCTAGTGCAACATGACCTGGTCTCGATTCAGTAGGAACACGAGTATGAGATATACCCCAAGCTGCTCGTTTATTTGCTACCAAAGATCTGAAATATATTATACGATTAATACAAAGAAGCAGTTTAATTTAGTTCAACAAACCTTAAATATGGTGCATCACCATGTTCATATTCAAAAGCACTGATATTATTTCCATACAATGATTCTGCTCGTAAACCATCAGCAGAAATTAAAACTAACCTCTTTGCCGGTGGTATTATATCGCTTTTTTCGGGTGACATGCCATGAATTATAGGAGATGTGAAGTAAATATCAAAAACTGATAATACAAACACTATGTGAATTATTATACCACCTAGAATCAACCCCATTTTACATGTTTTGCATTTAGATAAGTACGAATTTAAAGGTATCTGACTAGATTCGTATTTGACATATAAGTGAAGTGGTGGGTGTAATAAAAAAAGGATTACATATTTATTTTATTTGATAAGCTTGTATCGTGACTTTTAATTATATTAACTGAAGGGATTAGTTATAAATTCAAATTATTTTTACTAAATTAATACAAAAATGATATAAATAAGTTTTATTGTATAAATTTTTATAGTGAAAGAAACTTTTTTATAAGCAAAACCGGAAGAAAAACTTATAAAATTATATTTATTATTACTTATTTGTTCCTGACATTATAATAACTGTTAGGAATTAAATATTCATACTAATATGACCACTAGTAAGAACTTATTTTGTCTTTCAAATTAAAAATTAATTAATTTCATGTTATCAATAGAAAATACCTATACATATTATTAAACTTGTTTATAATTTCAAATATTGTATAGTTATTTTCCCTTGTGTTTTATAATAAAAAATACAAAAGTATTTTAATATTAAACTATTTAAAAATCTTTTTTACGATTCAAAGTAGTATATAAGTAAATTTATATTTAATTTAATAATTAATATTATCCCTTTNAATTTTAAAAAATAGCCTTACTCACTAAGTAATATTTTTATTATTATTTTCATATATCAATAAAATCAATAAAAATTGTTTTGAAAGAATCAAATTAATACATATATGAAAATAAAGTAGTTTATAAAAAAATATCACAATAAAATTGCTAAATCAAAAATACAATAGCAAATATATATTATTAATTCCCTTTTTAAGTTTATTATTTCAATCTTCCAAATATACTTAATAAATAAGTTAAGAAACTGAATTTTGAGATACAAAACTGAATAAATAAAATTATAGAAACAAAAATTTGTTTTTCATACAACGAAACTTAGAAATAAATTTAATATTTATATTTATAGAAAGTTTTAATATCAAACGACAATTTCAATGTAAAATTAAAAATATTATCTAAGGTGCTTAAGAGATTTAGAAAATAAAATAAAATTGGGAATTAAAAATGAGAATAGAATAAAATACAGTTACAATAATATATTATTTAAGTAAATAGTAAGTACTACAATTTTAATATATCTTAAAATATTTAATTTGTCGTTAAGTCAGTATTTAAACAATAAATTGTCTCGATATGAAAAAGAATATTTTACAATCTTGGTCAGTGTCTTAGAAAACATACCATTTTTTTATAAAATTAAATTAAGTACAGATAATTTAAATATCTTCTAACATAAAACAGTACATATGTAAAAAAAAACCTGGAAAAATATAATAAAAATATATTGTCAATTTATTTGTAAGTTTAACTGCTGCAAAAGAAAAAAACACATTGTATTTTTAATAAATAATTTAATAATTTAAGGACAATGTCATATAAAAAATACATACACAAATCTCGTAAATATAATTTAAGAACTCAAAATTTGTTTAAAAAAATACAATTGTAAAAAAAAAAAAAAATTAAGTACCAAAATAACACATTGCGGATATGTAAATACTGTTCTTTGGTTATGTTACAATACAAAACATACTGGAATTTCTTAAAAAGCAAGAATTTAAGTAACACGCTTAAATAATTTCATCTTCAAAATAACTTCGAATAGATCGTTTAATTCTGTGCCAAAATGAACTGTTCAAAAAACCGATAAAACATAGTAATAAAACGTATAAAATTAACATTATCGTCATTTTATTCTTTCTGATATATTCGAATACTTTAGATTTCTTCTGAACAATTTTCTTAGGAAATCGTGATTGTTCATATACAAATAAGTATCGCACCCTTACTAAGTCATTATTAAGTACTACATAGTAGTTATTAGGAACCGTACCACCAATGCTGCCAGGATTTACACTTCTTCTTTTGATTGTTACATCTAAAAATTCCAAATATATACATATTTAATTAAATTTTATAAAAATACAAATATACCTTGACATTTAACATTTTCTACATCGTTTATTATTTCACATAGCGCGACGATACTATAGTTGTTACCAAAACAACTTTTTTCCCATGATATTCCACTTGGAGCATATGTTAAGCTCAACATAAGTTCGCTGGAGAAATAAATTCCAGCTCCAAACAATGTTTCCTATAAATAAACGAGTGAATTCAATTCAATAGTTACAATAATTATCATTTACATTTTAGTTTTCAAAAATTTAAACATAAAGAAAACCAATTATTTGAGTATCAAGTTCTTAAGTAGACAAAATTTTCATTTACAACGAAACAATAAATATAGTAAACGATGTATAAATAAAAGATCATCATGGATAGACAGGTTAGAAGTCAATAAAAGATTCAAAAGATGAATTATAGTTTGATTAACAGTCGATCAATGATCGGTTCAAGGTTCATAAAAGACTGAAAAGATGGATTATATTAAGATTGAATGTCCAGCAATAACAGATTATAGACCAATTAAAGACTAATTAAAATTTAATTAAAGATCGATGAAAATTAAATTAAAAACCAATAACAGACTGTTTTAAGATCAATTATAAGCTGATTAAAGACCGCTTATAGGTCAATAAAAGACTGAAAAAAAAACTGATTAAAGGTCTATTGAAGACCGGTTAGAGGACAACTCATTAAAGATCGATTATAGTCTAATTAAAGACCGCTGTAAGACCGATTAAAGGCCAATAACAGACTGCTTAAAGATCGATTAAAATCCAATGAGATTAAAGTCTGATTAAAGGTCGATCAAATACCGATGAAAGATCAATAAAAGACCGGAAAGATTGTTTAAATATTGATTAAAGATTGATCATATACCGGAAAAAGCTAATTAAAGATTAATTTAATGACGAATAAGAAATTGACAGAAGACCAACAAAAGACTGATTGAAGAGTATGGTAAGAATTTTAATTTTAAAAAACAATATAAATTTAATAAATATATGTTCTAGTAAGAAAAAAAAAATTGTATTTTATTTAATTTACAAGTAAAAATAATTAATGCGATTAATTACCGTAAATTAATTTTACTAATTTAACGTAAATTTGCAATTTAAATAATGTTAATAAAAGCAACAGATGTTTTATTTGCTAAATTAAAATTGTTTATATCAAATAAATTATTTATTTACATATATCCACCTTGTTTTCTATTTATTTGTTAATATTGCACTTTGAATACCCTTTTTTATTTATAAAAACATCTTATCATTTTATTTATTTATTGTTTCGTAACTATGCGGAAACATGCTATCGTAATACAACATTGGCGTAACCATAAGAAAATTACCCACTGGATAATAAAAACAATTAAATTACATTCAATATTTTTTCATATACACTCCCAAATTAAATCGAAAGTACGCTACTGGGAAACAACATAACTGTAGCGACACGTGTATGTTTTTTCATTTATTTATATCTAATTTTGATCATTTTTTAAATTATTATATTTTAGATTATATACCGTAATTATTTTTTGTTATAAAATAATACATAGTTAAAAACTTGTTCCGCTTCATAAATTTTAAGTCGCAGTTACAATACAAAAATTAAAACAATAAATTATGTAACATGAAAATAAAAACATTGCAAATTATGTTTTATAATAACTATATACGTTTTTACATGATTTTTATTTATTTTTTTAAATTAACAGTTTATTATAATACATAATAAAATAGACGATTAATTACTTTTTGAAATATTATAATTTAATATCATATTTCCGAGAAAATTAACTTTTTATTGTGCGATAAATTCATTAATTTAAAATTTTACAGATGATAATTTATCAAAAATTTAATCTGACTATTTTAAATTCAACAAAAATTTCATTTACTGACGTGGTAAATAAATGAAACTTAGTACGAATCAAAACAAAAGCGATAAATAAATTTAAACAACCAATAAACAACTCATACGCGCCTTCTCTGATAATATTAATAAATAAATTATGATAACAAACATGAAACAAATTTGCAATAACTGGTTTACATTAATAAATTAAAACAATCAGTAATAAATATTCCCTTAACTTGTAAATTAAATGAAAAATTATACTTACATTACAACTCATATGCTGTTGCAATCCAAATTTAAGTATGGAATAAAAGTTATCTAATCGACTACCGTGAAATGCATAAATGGAATCATTTTTATTTTTTTTCCTTTTTTGAAATTGTTCTTCTTGATGTTTTGAGTATTTTACTTCGAAAATGTAACTTGGAAGAATTGGTAAGTGCAATTGTTTTCTAGATATGTTTTTATACACGCTTCCTAGATCAGGCCGAACGTTTTCATCTGCTAGAAGTGTTAATATAGTATCTCTTTGATTAACTAACACCCAATGTAATAAGTTTATAGTCTCTGGGCCGTAAATTTCGCGATCAATCGTATCCATTAAGGTGTGCATATCTGGTATTTGACTTGCTATAGCTCGCTGCAAAATTAAATATATTATTTTTTAAATATTATACTATTAAAAAACTATACACACCATTCTAGTAACATCTTTATAAACATTATTGTAAAACATTGGTGGGAATGGACGTAAACAGGAATCAAATCTATAGGAATTCAAAGCACAATAAAACAAACTCCATGTAATATCACAACTATGAACATCTTCATCTAAAGTATTCTTAATTTGTTCGATTTTTTTTGGATTATCAACATCTTTCTTTTTACAAATACAACCATCAGTTTTTAAAGGTGATTTATATGATACAGTTTCGGATGAATTCGATGTTAAAGAATGATCTTCATTAACATCGTTTATATTTGAAGATAAATTATTATCATCAATTTTACTCATTTTAAAAACTCTGTAAATATGATTATTTTTTATTTATGTTTTATAAAATGATGTTATTACGTTACCTGATTCAATTATAATGTTTTATATTGTACGAACACATAAAAAAATGCAGAAATACATTTATTTTTCACATCAAGAAAATAATAATCAAAAACACAACATACAGTCAACTGGTCGACAGCTGACTGAGAAATCTGCAGCTAACGTTATAGTTGTTAAAAGTAAAGTCACGCGTGCGCAAAAAAAATATTTATTATAATTTTTTTTAAATAAAGCGCAACATTAATGATAATATTTAGCAATTCTACGTTTTGTATTTATTTATTATTGTTATTTATATATGTAGTTATTTTTTTTTTAATTTCAGAAATTATAAAAATAGTTTTACAATCACTGGTTATAAAGTGACACATGTCAAATTTTCGTAGTAATTAAAATTTTTACTAACTCTGGCTATGTTCTTGGTCAAATGTCAACTAATTCAAATAAATTTATGTAAAAAATTATCGAATTTAATCTATTAAATTGTAAATACAAAATAGCGCAGTTTAAAATTATCAGGAATTATATACAAAAACACCAAATATGAATGGCCTTATAAGATAATATATATAAATTTAATAAACATTAAGTAATTTGTAATTATTAAAACCAGTTTTTAAAACTTGATTTCATTTTATATTCAGTAAATCCTTTTATCAATAACATACATTGTCGGGACAACAGATAAAAAAAAGAAAAACTTGGCATCATTTGTTTTAAGTGGGGGTATTTAGTATAAGGTAATTAACTTACTGTAACTTTCTCGTTATTAAGTATTTTGCAAATAATTTTTAATTTAGTTCGTACTAAACTAGTTTTATCAAATATTGTGTTTTAAATACTTATATTTTTTATAGATATTATATTCAAGAATGAGTTATCATTAAAAGATAATAACTGTGATAATAAGAATAATAAATTCAGTTTATATACATTTTGTACCATTACTTTGTCAATTTTATTGTTGTAACAACATTTCAAAAAAATGTCTAGTTCTGTGAATATTAATCCAGATTTAATTAAAGAAAGAAAAAGATGTACATTCAATCCAAAAGAATTAACACATCTATTAGATGGAGGAATAGAAAAAACAGAAGCACGAAAAGAAAGAGGTAAATAATTTAAACTAATAATCATATTTTTTATTTAATCATAATAAATATTATTTCAGAGAATTTCTTCTTAAATGATCCTGAATTGAAATCTGCAGTTCCAACTAGTTATTTAAGTCATAAAGAAAGTTATGAAGAAGCGATGAGACAAACTTGTATATTGTTTAAAAAAGTTCACGAACTGCAAGCTAAAGGCAAAGGAGGAATGGATAATTTTAAGTAAATATTATTTTATTAAATATATTTACATTCGATACATCTGAATTTTATAAATGACTTGCAAAACATTTTAAGATAAAAAAACACGTCATTGGTATTTATTGTTTAAAGTACACAGTCCATTACAAAATCTTTATCTTAAAGTAATTTATTTTTGCTATTAAATTGACCATGCACTTTTTATATCATATAAAATGCATTTTATTGCAATAAAGAATTTAAATATTTATTATTATTATTATATTTTAGAGAAGTATTAGGAGGTCAAATAGGATCTGCAATTCTAAAAGATGGAAACCCTTTAACTTTACATTATGTTATGTTTATTCCAACATTATTAGGACAAGCTGATTCTGATCAGTTAACTCAATGGATAAATAAAGCTTGGAATTGTGAAATTATTGGTACTTACGCGCAGGTATTTATTTTATTCTACAAATTTTTCCATTGTTTTATAAATATTTATTTATATTAGACTGAACTTGGACATGGAACATTTATTAGAGGACTTGAAACAACTGCAACATATGATCCTAAAAAGGAAGAATTTATTCTAAATAGTCCGACTTTAACTTCATTTAAATGGTGGCCAGGAGGATGTAAGTTATATTCTTAATCGTTATTTAAATTAAAATACTAATAATTGTAAATTTCAGTGGCCCAAACAGCAAATTACGCTATAGTTGTAGCGCAATTATACACACAAGGTAAATGTCATGGAATACATCCATTTATTGTTCAATTAAGGGATGAAGAAACTCACCAACCATTACCTGGTATTAAAATTGGTGAAATTGGTACAAAACTTGGTATGAACGCTACAAATAATGGTTACCTTGGATTTTCTAATGTTAGAATTCCAAGGCGTCAAATGCTTATGAAGAATAATCAAGTTTTAAAGGTAATTAATATTATTTAACAACAAGTGTTAAAAATAAATATAATTATATTGTTATCAGGATGGAACATATGTTAAATCACCAAGTAGCAAGCTTACATATGGTACTATGATGTTTGTACGAGTTGTTATAGTTCAAGACATGGCCAGCTATTTAAGAAAAGCTGTTACCATCGCTATTCGTTACAGCGCTGTTAGACATCAATCGGAATTAAAACCAAAGTACGTACCTTAAATTTTAAGTACTGATAACAATTATTTATTATTTTAATTTTTAAATAAATTATCTTTATTTTGATGATAAATCAATTGACCTTCAAATATTTTATATTGTTTAAAACAATGATTAAAATAGTTATTTTAAAACATTTATAATATTTTTGGTATTTATAAGATTATTAATATGTTAAAATGATTAATTTTTTTTTTATTATTAATTTTATCTATTATGTTATAGTAGTCAATTTAATATCTAAAAGATAAAAATATTAAGATAATTTTATTCTTTCTTCACATAAATTAGAATTTTTTAAATGTCCTTGATTTGAAATACATATTAATATCTAATGATACTTTATAATTGGAATATATATTTATTAATGAACATGTAAATGTAAATTTAAAATTTTTTTTTTTTAGTGAACCTGAACCACAAATCTTAGAATATGTAACACAACAATACAAACTATTCCCATTAATAGCAACATGTTTCGCATTCCATTATAGTGCAGAATGGATTTGGAATATGTATAATAATGTCACCGAAGCTATTGATAAAGGGCAATTAGATAATTTACCAGAGGTAATAAATTTGTTGTTTTAAAAAAATGTATATCTACTAATCATATTCTTTTAGTTGCATGCTATAGCTTGTTGTTTAAAAGCTGTATCAACATCTGATTCTGCATTAGGGGTGGAAACATGTAGATTAGCGTGTGGTGGTCATGGATATATGACATCATCAAATTTACCAGGCACGTATGGTCTTGTAACTGCTGCTTGTACGTATGAAGGTGAAAATACTGTACTATTTCTTCAAACTGCAAGGTGAGTTTTCTTAGAATAAAATGCAATAATTTTCACCTGTGTAAACATGTATTTATGATTAATTCCATTATCAGTTACGTAATGTTGTTTGAGCTATTATTCACTGTAATAACTATGTTAATTATAAAAGCATATATAATTCATGAAATTTATACATAGAAAATTAATTAAGGATTTATGAGCACGAGCGTGAAAGAACTGTTAAATGAGAAAGATTGTCACGTGGTTCTTATTTTATACTGGGCAATGTGGTTTTTTCTTCGACTGCACGTTACTTTACGTATCAGTTTCTATAGATTCATATAACTACGAAGTTACATAGTTGCCAAGTCTAAAATCATGGAGATTGAAATTTCAATCAAAGCATGAATTTGAATTTCAATCTAATTTTTCTCTTTTAAATGATCGGTTTCATGCCATTTTTATTATTTAAATAATTTCTATCGCTATTAAACTCTTTTATTAATAAGTTGTTTTACATTAACGGTCATTTATTTTTCTTTAAATTATAATTTAGTTCGAAGAATACCATTGTCCCATATCTCAACTTTTAAATTCAATTTTCTATAAAATATAATATGCTCATACACTCGTAATATATACTTAACTTGTTTATTTAGGTATTTGATTAAAGTATGGCAATTATGTCAAAACGGAGAACCTTTGACACCAACAGTGCAGTATTTGAAAAATTATTCCAAGAGCAATAAAACTGTTATTACAAAATCTGTTGTTGATATCATTAAAGCTTTAGAACAAATTGCAGCTAGGTAAGTTAAATAATTACATTTGAATTAAAACTTGAAAAATAATTGATATTTGTTTTAGTAAAATTGAATTAGCTGCAAGACATATTAATGAAAGAACTGCTAAGGGAATTGCGCCAGAAGATGCTTGGAATCAAACTTCAATTGAACTTGTTGCAGCAGCTGAGGTAAGTTTTATAAATAATTATATTTAAAACAATGTTTTAAATTCTATTTTATATTTTAGGCACATTGCAGAGTTTTCGTTGTTAAAACTTATTATGAAAAAATAACAAATGTAGATGTTTCACAACAATTACGCACAGTTTTAAATCAATTAGTTGAACTTTACGCTGTAAATACTCTTTTGAAAAGTTCTGGAGATTTTTTGAGAGTAAGTTTCTAATTTTTTTTTATTATATTTCAAACAATAAATGCATTATTTTATAATAGTTTACATCAGGATCAGGAAAAGATTTGGAACATTTACAAATTTGGTTAGAAAATCTTTTAGCTTTACTTCGACCAAACGCTGTTGGAATTGTCGATGGATTTGATATCCACGATGATATTTTATCATCAGCTTTAGGTTCATATGATGGTAGAGTTTATGAAAGATTATTCGAAGAAGCTTCGAAAAGTCCTTTAAACGCTGAACCAGTTAACAAATCATTCCATTTATACTTAAAACCGTTTTTGAAAAACAATTTATAATTTTTAAGTGTATGGTTTTTATTGTTGGTTTTAAAATATATTATCATGAACAAAGTTTTAAATATGATTAAGTATTCTATTTTTATACTAAAATTTTATGGGGTTTATTATTGTTATACTTAAGTGTATGTTTTCAATAAATATTTTGTTATATCTATAAATGTATTCTTATTTTTATCTTTATCATCAGCTAAAAGTATCGAAATTAATACTTTATAAACTATATTATATGACTATAAATCTTACTTATAGATGTGTGTATGTTTGAGATGTGTAAAGTTACAAAAACCACATATGACTTACGTATATGAATGTCACTTACAAATTACAAAAAACCAATGACTGTATTCACGTCCTTGAAACTAGTTGTATATTTGAACAACTAGCGCTAGAGGCAAGTGACTTAAGTACATTTATACCTTAGATCATGTATGATTACATTTAAAATAAGAGAAATTGTAAATTTTACTGTAAATAAATGAAAATACCTGTATATCTTTTTATAAAAATTAAACCCCAAACATATAAAACAAACGACACCAATTAAAACGTAAAAAGAATAAAACAAAAAACACTAGAGGAAAAATGAAAATGATAAAACACTATTAAAGACTATGTGAACAGATGTAGGAGTATTTATTTACAACAGGGCATACACATTATTCTACTTTTAAAATATACATTAAAAAATCATCTACAGTGTCATAAATAACAATAGTTATTTATTTGGAGATGTTGCGGTTATAATAATAATAATTAAAGTAATAACTTAGAACAAGTCTAAAATTTAACCATTGTGTTAAGATTTAATAGTTTTATAGTGTTATTATCATAATAATGATTAAATTCCAGACTTGTAAAATATAACACATAAAAATTATTATAGCTATAAGATTATACATAATAATATAAATGCTTTTTTTTTATATATAAAAGAATATTCGGTTAATTAATTAATTAGAAGAATTAAGGAATGAAACATATTTTTTTAAACATATTGAGCGCTCAAAATCAATTATTAAACATTTGGAGTGCGTATCGGAATGTACCAACACTCTCAAATTAAATGGAATTATTAAAAATTTATTACAATCTGTTTTATGTTATTAATAGGGCTGTGTCATAATATGGCTTACATTTATGACACTGTATACCTTCGTATCATAACAATAAATAATGTGAAAAATCACTAATCATTCAATAAACTCTATTTAAGCTAGATAATTCAACAACATTACTTTATTAATATTTTAACTTTTAAATAATATAATAAATATAACTATACAAATATGATATAAATAAGAAATAAAAAGCAATACATAAAAATTTATTATACAATTACTATTTTAACATTTAAGGTAATTACGCCATATTAAAAAAGCAATGTTGTAAAGTTATATTCGATTGAAATGATATCAGTTACATTATATCTAACTAAAAAATAGAGTTATTATTTCCTTGCATCCTAGCCGTATGACAAACGATTTATTATCAGAATATATAAAAATCATTAAAAAATAAAAATAATAGCTGTATCAATTTGTATAAAATAAAGTAATAGCTGTAAAATGATGATAAATTTTATGTCCGCACGGCTTGAAAAATAATCAAAATCGTAACAGAAAATTAAAAACAAATATATAAACGAACACACACACTTATTTACAGTGCAGAATGACTAAATATATTACAAAATTTATGCACAGCCCTATTAACAACATTTTTAGATAATAAATACAAACATATAATTTCCAAAAGTAAAATATACGTTAATTAATAAAAATAAAAATCTTTTAAAAATCAAACTATATTTAGTTACATGATTATATGCTTTTAATGTTATATTCTAGACGAATTTTGGTTTTATGGACGTAAATAGACATACATCGTAAAATAAGCGGAAAGCTGACGACGACGAAGAGAATTTTATTTAATAATTTGTATTTAAGAACAACAACGTAAATTGAGTTTATTACTAGTTCAATTGTTTATTAAATAACAGGTATTTTGATTTAAAGAGATTAAACTTTAAAATATTATTTTAAGAGTTAAAGAGATTGTATTTATTCGATTTTAAAATTGTATATTATTGCCGTCATGACAATCCAGCTAATAAGATAACATTTACAGCATGCAAAACATTATTTGAATATTGAATTTTTATTTAAAAATAAAATTGAGTAAATATTTACGTATATAAAGTAATTGAATGTTATTGGAAGAAAATGATTATTTCTTTTACGATGCAGTCAAAATGTCCATACAAATTATCAAGTTGGAAACACACACAATAACACTGGCAGTTTCAGTTTTAGACCGTATTTTTTATAACACATTTTAAATTGGACGTGTTTGCTTCTTTATTCATTATAAAATAATAAAATAATAAATAATTTATAGGTATCTCAAATATAAAATCGCTAATTACCATCGTATTTATTATTTAGAATAAAAAAATGTTTATATTTTACTTTTTATTTATCTCAACATGTGCGTACGGGTTCTGAAATAGGTTATGTTTTTATTTATGATTAGATTAGGTAGCGTAGAGTAGGCTTGATGTTTTTTTTTTATTTTTTTATATTAAATAGAACATTTGAAAAATTGCTCTGGAATTATTTTTTTGTTTAAATATAGCTGCAAATAAAATAAGATACTATTAAGTTATAATAGAGCAAATTTTCAAAGGTCATTTTTGATTTTTATATTTTAATTTAGGTTATGTTGTTATGAAATCGTTTCGAGAGAATAATTTTGTAATAAAGCTTCCAGTGAAAAGTTTAAAAGCTGCGCTAGACAAGCAATACCTTGTAATTGCTTAAATTTCAATCATTTTATCAATCACAGACACATTTATACAATCATACATCTATAAATTCGACATGTATTCAAAATATTCGTACAGTCAAATTACATACATTCAAATTATAATCATTTATCTTTCATACATCAAAACAGTCCATATTATTTATTGGATTGAATTATACTCTCAAATATCATTCATTTGCAGCTTGCTAACACGTAATTTATTAATTACTGAATTTAAATCATTCAAGCGTCCTGATTTTGTTTATTGGTTCACATTATTAGTGTCCCGATTGCGATTTTTTTTATTATTTTAATTGTAGTCTGCGGGGCAAAATGTTTTAAATCTTCTCCGTAGTATTTCGTATCGTTATTAGAAATTGGAAACTTTTTTACTTGATTTATATAGCCAACACTAGTCTTGTAGAAATGACGTACCGATTTTTTTTAGGATTGATCATATGTATATATTATTACTATTTCGTGTTATTTAGGTCCAATACACACTTTTGCTGTTAGCGAACTGACTTCAGGCATAAAACTCTCTCTGATTTCCTTTGGCGTATGAAGTGACTGTTGGTGATCGCTTTGGTTCGTCCAAAGCATATGATCCTTCATCTTTTTTGCGCATACGGTAAACAATAAACATAACTACTAGAATTGCGCATAATAGACCAACTACAGCTCCACCGATCACGGCTGTAAACAAAACAATATTATTAATACATTTATTTATTAAATCATTTATTTATTTTATAATTTTAACAAGCTAACTTCATTCATAACTACACTATTCATAAACAACAGCTCATACCTTAATCTTGTTGAAGAGGAAATCATTAGAAAATACATACACATATATATTTATAAATATTAAATTACAAGAGATTATGTGAGTCATATAATAATTGAATTATTAATACATATCTGCTAGAGTTGCATCACAATTACTGAGTAGAATATAGTATCAAAACATTTTTGTTTTTATAATGAAATTTTATAAATACAATAATGAAATTCAGTTTATTTAAATTTAACCATTAGGGTTACTATATAAANTTTCAACAATACTTATTATATTTAAATCATTTTTAAATTAATTTCTAGAACAAAGACTTAAGAATTACAAATTAATGTAAGAATATTTTATAAATATTTTTAAATTTATATAAATAATAGAATTTCTTTCCATAAATAATAATGAAATTTAGTATTTTTAGAATATATAAGAAATAATATTAAATATAAGTTTTTGGAATAAAATATCTGCAGTTACGTATAGAATAATACATTCTGCAATAAGTTTGGAATGAGGCATATTTCAGTTCAAATGGAAAGTTACGATTTCATGAGAGCAGAATAACTATTCCAAACATGTTGCAGACCATATTTTCTCTAATATTATAAATTTAATTGAAATTAAAAATGCATAACCAAAAATGGTTTGAAAGATATATATTTTAATAATTGAAAATAGCTACTAGATGTCGTCACTTTGGGGTTATGCGTTAAGATAATATATACTTTATATTATCTTATTAAACACTAGTGCATAATAATACTGCACAGTTGCGCAGAATGTAACCATTTTAAGATTGAAAATTAAACAAGAATGGTATGGATTCCGTAATAATATTAGATGATATTTAAATTAATCGAATCAATTTTAACTTATTTATTTAATTTTATCCTTTTTTGGTGATAATTATAAGGTAAAATAAAAGATATTATACCTGCAAGAATACCGGGTTGAGCAAAGAATGATGTCGCTCTGTCTTCTGATTTCGGGTTCATGATGAGGACTTCGTTACTATTATGATTTGTTTTCGCCTTGTTCTCACTATTGCTGTCTTGACCAGAGTTAGACCCGTCAACACTTGGGGGTTGTTCTACAGGCGAAACCGAATTTATTTTTGGCACTACTTTATCTGTTGTTGTTCCTGATGGGACGTTTAACGATGTTCGGGCTAATATAAAAAATATTTTTATTAATTACCATAAACATATGTTGCCATTTTTCTAATATTTTTTAAAATAAAATCTTATTATTAACTTATATTAAAAATTAAATGATATCTAATGAAATTTAATATAATAAAATGATACAAAAATTACTTTATGTATATTAAATAACACATGTAGAAATAAATTTGTACCATTTCGAAATTTTACTCGATTTTAAATTTTACAATTGCGTGCATTATAAAACTAGAGCAACTAAATAATATTTTTTTCTTATAATTATAAATATTTCATAATTTATTTTTATTTTTAAATAAAGTTATGAACATTATTTTAAGTAATAGATACATGTTTCTCTTCAATATTTTGATCAGCTATTTAATAGGTTTTATCAATATTCATATATTTTAAAATAGAACTTAGGAAACAATTTTCAAATATATTATAAAAATAAATTGAATTTTTGTGAAACAAATAACCTATTTTTTTTTTAAGTTATTCCTTCAGGCATATAGCAAAAAGCTTATATTGACATAAGTTATTTTACCTTTTGGCTACAGAAATAATAAAAAAAAATATTAATACATAATATATATTTTTTGGAACTACAAGAAGCGAAATTTAAAATTAATATACAGAAATTATGAAAGGATAAAATTTAAAAAATATATAGTATTTCGCAACTTAATGTAATTTCTAATTTTTATTTCTTAAAGCTCTTTTAACCTTTTATATAATTTTTGAATTAAAATAGATTTCTAGGAAATAGTTCAGGGAAAAACCTCTAAAATCTATTGATAAAATAATAATGAAAAACAAAAAAACTTACAATCAATTCCAGAGCCATCTCCGTCTTCATCATCTGGTCCAAAACCTGAACCACTAGATTCTAAATCACTTTTTATTTCTCTATCCGAGCCTCCACTTCCTTCAATACCTTCATCGTCAATATAAATTTCATCTTTATGTGTCCAATACGTACTACCCCCCGTTGTACTCTGCAAGATAAAATAAAAGTCAGAACTGCATTGTCAAATAATAATAATAACTGTCAAATTTCAGACTCTTCTGTCCTGATTTTCACTTATACTTTTTTCGTTTAATATAAAATTTACACAACACTTATTTAATTGTTGAATATTTATTTTAATATAATTATTAATAAGTCTGGGAATAAAAATTTTCTAGAAGAGGATGCACTGGTAAATTTTGTGTGTAGAGGTGTTTCAAGATTCGAATGGGGGGGATTTTGGATGCTGTTGCTAGCGCAATGGTGGGGCATTTAATCAATACAAGTTTGAATCATTTCCACGTAGGGAAACACGGCAGCAGCATCGTATGAAAGGACATTTTTTTTTATTTGTTTATAACCTTTTATAATTAATTTATAAAGTTTCAGAGGTTATGAATAAATCTTTCAACTAATTCAATTAATATTGAATCAGTATATCTACCGCAGCAAAATATATTAAAATTAAAATCGTTTTCGTTTTATTAATAATATTTAATAAACGTTTTACATTTCTTTATTTTTATCTATTTGAGTTAAGTAAATACGTAAATTAGTTTTCTATGAAATATAAATTCAATTTGTTTTTCAATTAAAATTTATTTTTTCATTTGTTTTTTATAACCTTTAACATTTCAATCAGAAATAGTTAAAACTTATAATTTATTCGAAGAATAAATATATTTAATTAAAATGATTAAATATATTTAATTTGTATTATTACTTATAGAAAAAAGTATTTTCTATTTAATATCATTAAAAATTCAAAGAAAAGTCAATTAGTTTTCTTCGTTAACATAATACTAATAATCATATAATTATACAATATCTTAATGTTTAAAGAAAATAAGTATATATGCAAAACAAATAATAATTCTAACTAAAAAAGTTATCAATTCACAATAAATTATTTTATATAATAGTATAAAATTTACGATAATTTTAAAACAATGAAATAAGCAAATTCTAATCACCTTTGAAATATAATATTCATTTGTTTTATTCAGTTATACGTAAATAAATGAACATCGTTAATAATAAATAATTTAAAACAATTGAAGGAAATTATATTTATAAAATCAAACCGTCATTAAAAAAACAATAAATATATTTAATACGCATTTCTCGCTGAAAACTGAGTAAAGTTCTTGCATTGATACTGAAATTTATAAAATATTCCGCCCGGTGAATTATATATACATATACATCATGTATTAATACGCATTAGTGACAAGTTAAAGTTAGGTTATTTAATATGAAAGATGTGCAACTATTACTATTAAATATTTGAACGGTTAACTTAAACTATAATAAGTGCTTAATGTCACAATAGAGAGGTGTTTTCAGTAGCAAACGAGCTTCAAGGACAAGAAGTTGATTGCAACGTCAAAGAATGATAATAACATCATAGTTTGCTTTGGAACACACTGTAAAAAAATACAACGCATTTGTTTATAATCATTAATTGATAATTATAAACAAAATGTACATTAAATGAATATTTTAAATGTCAGAACATATATTTTATATGTTTAATTTTAATATATACAATTATATTAGTATGAAATTATTTATTTATTTGTTTATTTCGTGTAATAAACAAAATCGGTATAAATCAATACAAAGAAATTATTTATTTTATGAAATAAAAATATTTTCTTTATCGGTATTAAATATTTATATTGAATTTCACCATATCTTATTCACGAAGTACTGCTTGACGCAAAAAGCATAATCTACTAAAGTTTTCCATTCACTATCAACTTAAAACAAATTCAATTGAACAACTACAGAGAACTTAAAAAACAAAATCAGGAGATCAAATAGAACAATGCTAAAAATAGAAATTTAATTTTATATTCAAGTACAATTTATATTATATAAAATAACAGTATGTACATATACAGTAGGCTAGGATAAAATATTCGTTCAAAAATATATATTCGATTGAAAACAACTTATTCAGATTTTCAATTTATTTTTAATGCAACCGGAAAACGGAAACGCTTGATGCGAATATTTTGCTAAACAATGCATTTATATGCACTATGAATAGTTTTTATACAACTATTATTAATTTAAAAATGGTTTTTATATCCAACTCATAATCGGTTTATATCTTTTGTTCGCGATTACAATTAGTAAAATAATTTTTTTATACGTTTTTCAATAGTGTTTTTAACTAGTTTTCCAAATACAATTATTATTTAAATTTTTACTATTCAAATGTTTAAACAACAAAATGTGTTAGTTTAATTTTAAAATTACATTAAAAGCATGTTATACTATTTAATATGTATAAAAAAAAATGTGAAATGAAACTAACGTGTTTGCTCTTGAGAATTTTATGAATAAATGATAACGAACTTGTTATGTTCCATGTTGAATTGCAAAAAATATATTTTTATATTTTACTCAACTGAAAAATTTTTAAATATACTTATTTGTGTTGGATGTTTTTTTCGGTCTTTTGATTTAAAAAAGACCTATTTTAATTAGTTGTTTTACTGGAAATTTACAAATGAATAATGTAATTATTCTAATTTTATACTTTGTATATTTGTACTTCAAGCGGAAATAATAACATATAAACATTTATTTATTAGTGATTATATAAAAAAATATAATTGCAATGGATCTCAGCAAAAGCCGAACAAGCCTTTCTCAAACGTTGTACTTCTTTTTTATAATATTTTAACTTACTTTCAAAATAGCCATAAAAAATCAAAATTTCACATTAATTCAAAAATAACAAAAGTCGATCTCACACTTCGGACAAAATAAATAAAAGAATTTTCAAAATAAATATTTTCTGGATAGGCTATTTTACTTCCACATGGCCTCAAGTCTTTTTGGCATTGATTCACAAGATTTTTTTTTTTCCACGAAGAGAGCTCAATTTTTTCCTTTTTCCCGGAATTCATTTTTTTGGACTTGTGGTCTTCATTATAATTTTGTCTAATTGCCATTTTTGTTTCCAATATATTTCACAAATGCTGGATAACATTTAAATTTAGGGACTTTCCAGGTGCTTTTAACACTTTTCGACAATTATAGAGAAGCTATTTTGAAACCATGGATATATATTTTGGATCGACATTCAAAACGAGCAAAAATGAATTTTAATTTGTAAATTTTTCATTTTATTCACTGTGTCCCCGATAAAATGCAAATTTCCTATCTCTGACACTAATATAATATTTAAATTAATATTAAAAAATTATTTAAACTGCCACTGTATATCCAAAAATAATAATCTTTTGTCTTAAATCAATGATTAACAAGTTTCTAAATACCTTTTAGTGTAGAAACTTGCCGAAACATGTAAAACAAATGAAAGTAATACTTAAGTTTTTTGTTTAAAATAAATAAAATTATATTTCATTTAAAAACAAAAACAGTTTACGCTACTTTCATTTGTTTTATGCTTACTAGTTTAGTTATTTATCAAAATACATTTATATTAGAAGTAGTACTATTTATCCGAGCGGATTAATTATGTTGTATGCGTTGTAATACAGCCTTTATGTCCATAGATGACTATATAAAAAATACATATGATTACCTTATTAGAACAATGATTTAAAAAATTACGTTTTCAATATGGTATATAATTGTTAATAATGCATATGGTGTAGTCTATGCATTACCAATTAAATATTTGCACTACGTCAATATAAATAAATTAATTACAGAATAATAATATAAAACAACAATAGCAGTAAATGTTTTATTCAAAAAATAAAAAAAATTACCATATATTTTTTAGAATAATCAAATAATGTTTTATAACAGTAAATAAATTTATCACAGTTAGAAAATGAATATTTACTTTTAAAAAATACCAAATTGTAAATATTTGTTTTAGTTTATGAATGAAACCTTTTTACGTATTTTTATTTTTCAATACTAAGGTTAAATACGAGTCTTTCAAAAAACATTGACATAGAATAAGTGTTATAATTAACCTAAATGTATTAATTAGCAATATTTTATGATGTTTTAAATGAGAAGTTGTATTTTTACTATTTAATTAAATAAATTAGTAAATGCATTTTATTTATGACACATTAACGTATAACTATAAAAAAAAACTGATGTGTATTTATTATTTACTAAAATAATTACGATAATTAGAAAATAAATAGAATATTTTATAAATAATATTTAAGGATTTACATAAGAAACAAAGTTAGGTAGACCCGCCCTCTCCGGCATGTTCTGTGTACCTTATTTTGGCGCCCCAATGTTTTTTGCGGTTAATTTGGCGCTTTGGGCGGGGTTCTGGTCATCTTATCTCTTAATCTGTCTTTACTTACAATATACATGTATTATCTTGTAAAATAATTAATTAAATCAGAATGATATTTCATTAAATAATTGACTAAATCAAATATGGAGTTGAAGAAGTTGCAAATTTAAATTATAGTAAGTTAAATCAATGATTGAACAATTATTTTTAATAAAAATTATTAAATGATTATATTAAGAATATTGAGTTTATTCTTTCTCAGAATCATTGCTGGATAAAAATCATATTTTTACGTTTTGTGTACGAACTTCTACAATTTTTTTTTTTAACTTTTTAATAAGCTACAAGATTGTAAATTAATTTATATTAGATGCTGTTTGCATTTCTAACATTTAAGAATGTGTTCTTGTTTGTCCAAAAATGGAGTTCCCGTATTTAATAAATATTTGTATTTATAGAATAACTTATCTAACAAATAAATAAAGATAATTTTTAGCTATATTGAATACAAATATTTGATGTAAAATGACGAAAAAATTATTTTTGGCGTTGCAGTTTTAATTATTAATATAAATAAGGCGCAGTTGGCAATAATAAAAGTGCTGAAAATGCAATTGTAGTCCTCGCCACGAATCAATGTAATTACATAAGCAGATATTTTACTTCGACATACGTTATCTTTTTTATCTTCTTACCGCTTATTTGACATATTTCTCGTTTATGTAAAGCACGTCGTAACTTAATTTACAAAAATATTTATGCAGTGTACGTACATTTTACAATGATTGCACAATTACATTGTTTCGTGGCGACGACTATCAGTAATATTTCATAGGAATAGAGGAGTGAAACATCTTCCCGTAAGTCAGTTTTAAAGCTTGGATTTTGAAGCACTTTTTGAAACAAAGTTAAGCCTCCCTTATAAAAAAAAAGAACGCATAAATATGTAAAAAAAAATTATTTAGAGACAAATTGAAATAAAATTCTTTTCTTATTCATTAGATATGAATATTGTACTAAGAATTGTTAAAATATCTTTAAATACTTTTTGCCCTTCTCTTTTAGAAGTCACAACAATAATTATTTATTTAATTTCATTAATTCTGCTTTAATAACAAAAAAATTTCAAACGCAGTAATCAAAAACAAAAATAATATAACCTAAAATAATCTTTTACGGTCCTTCTTTTAATATTTCTTGTAATAGACAATACCATTTTGAACTATACTTAATAAATCACTATTAGATATAAAAATATATTTTAAATTTCTATAAAAAGTTAAATTAAACACAAAAAATAAAATTAAAAATAGATTTCAACAACATATATCCCAATCGAATAGGAAATAACAAATCAAATAACAGTTTATAATAAAATTCAGTTAATTTCCAATTAGTATTTATAACATTGATTCACAAATATCGGAAC
>NEEE01002149.1:16187-27813 GCA_002278615.1 Pogonus chalceus
ATGTATATTTATAAAAAAGCTTAAGTTATTTTGATTACAAAATTATTATTTTTTTATCATTAGAAGCAGTTTAAATTAAAACAACATTTATTTATTGATTAGCAAATTTTAGGTAATTGTTTATCTGTTTTATTTTATTTTATAAAAGATAAATATGTCATTTTCAAAATACGGAGATCCTTATACTTATGAACTTGTTCCGTTTTAAAAGGATGTTGGTAAGTTTAATTTGTTCGTGGGTATATATTAAATTCCGTATTACTGACTGCAGATATAAGAAAAAATAGATTTAAATAAATAAAATACTGACTTATTTAAACCTGAAACGAATATTTTTCATAGTAAGGATGTAAATTTGTGATTTCTAATTAAAAAAGATGGGTTTTTATAAATTTTTTATTCCTTATGAATATGTTAACAAAGGGGAGAAATGTACTTATATAATTATTTACCTAAAGAGACATAATATTATTTGCTGATATTGGAAAATAATGGTCTTAGAAATGATGCGCACAAAGAAGTAATATTTAAGTTCAAATTTTTTTAAAAATGAAAAAAAAAATTATAAAATTTAAGGAATTTTTTCGTAAACTTGGAATTTCGAAAGGTGGGAGTTTGTAAGTCGGGGGATACCTGTATAATATTTATAGTATATTATCTTTTTAAACGGCAGTATTTGCACGTATCCTTTAAGAACATATTGGATATTTTACGAATTTAAAAAACCAATATTAAAAAAATAATTATTTGTTGATAAAATTTGTAATTAATTCTAAACTAAAATCAAAACTATAAAGAAAAAATTTGGTAACGTCAGGTAATAAGAAATGCAACAGTTTTACTATCTACTTTAGAAAAATTTGTGACCAAAATTTTACTTATATATAAAAAAAAATCAAAAAATTTCGTGCGAATAAGGAATATTCTGTTTTGCCAAAAGGTGCACGTATCTAGTCGATGGCTACGTCGCGCCAGAATCAAAAGTTATTAATGCGTTTCAGGTTCACTGATATAGATGTAATTAGTTACTTGGGTATTTCGGTTTCCATATAATTTCCTATATTTTATATTTCCTACACCTTATCGAACCCATATAGAAATCAAGTATGGATTTCCATGTGGATTGTAACAATGGTTTCCCATGGAAATCCACATCACACAAAAATTAATATAAAAAACTTGTATGGATTCCAATTTAAATTTATACAATGATTTTCCATACGCATCATAACTATACTTAAGGAAATCTCTTTCATATTTAAAATTTTAAGTTTTTATTTTAAATTATAAAATCAACATTATTTTTAAAGGATTTAGAAAATTTCTGCATATTAATTTAATTTTAACATAACAATAATTTCCGATATAAGATTCTTGCCTTAAAAAACTCTATCCCGTCCACAATTATCCGCCAACATTTTTCTTCAAAAATCTAGCTACTCCAGATTCGACAGAAATTTCATATATAGAAATCCAGATACTAAGGTTCCTATATAGAGTTTAGAGGTCATTAAGACAAGTTTGAAACAGTTCTATTTCATACAATAAATATTTGCTTTGTATATGTATTAAGGTAGTGTAAATGTTTTATGTTATTTTAATAAATTAATATCAATTTACTTATGTATTTAGAATAAATATTTTATGATAATTACTATGAATATTTTATATATAATAATTTTAATATATGTTTTTTATATAGGAATAAAAAAAATGATTACATGGTAATTTATATTGAAATAATAAAGCTATTATTGAAAAAGAAAAAAATTCTATAACTAAACACGCTTTAAAATAGCTTTATATTATAGAGCAATGAATGCCAATAAAGTAGAAGGCTTTATTTATAAATTATATTTAAGTTTTGCATGGTTAGTTTCCTTTTTTGATTGGGAAATAAGATATGATTCAGCTTACGATTATTTTGACTGGATAATACATTTTTATAAAATTTGCGGAAATAATGTTATCAAGCGATATATTGAGAATAATAAAGTCAAATTTATTACTAAGAAAAAAACATGCCGCACTTATATTTATGCTGCAGGTAAGAAAAAATTAGATTGATTTGTTTTTTTCTTTCTATATAATTCTTCATTATATTTTATGACAGGTTTTACATGTTTCAATTCTATTATAACAATAATAGTAGCTTGTAATTATATAAATAAAAAAATAGAAATATTAAATTATTGTTATCTATGCTTTTGTTTAATACATCTTATTGCTGTTCCATGCTTGCTTTATTATCAATTTTGGGGTTTAATTATAAAAATGGAACTTGGGTTTATACACGAATTAATAGATGAAGAACTAAAACAATTAAGATTATATACAGATTATCGATTTGTTATTACTTGCATACATGTTTTGTTATTTTTGTTTTATGTCTGTCTCTTCATGCCTATGCCTTATTTAATATATTTAATTCTTAATAGTCATTATATTTACCTGCTGGAAATTTTGATGATAATTCCAGTGAGTTATTTAATTGCCGGAAATGCATTTTACCTTGGGCATTTATTTATAGGCATATTTAGGTACAGAGCATGTATAAACTTTTTTTTAAATAAGAAAATACATTTTGCTCATCATTATAATAATGATAATAATTTGTATAATGAACGTTCACCAATAGTGATCATGCAGATTTTAAACTCTTTCCATTACTATCAATGCAGAATGATGAAAATGACTATTAGTTTAACAATAAAACCAATATTTATAATATTTCATGTTGCTTGTATAATGACGGCCTTGTGGATCTATTTATACTTATTTTATAATAAGATATTGTTTCACATTTTTATGTTAATTACTAAATTTCTGGTGCTCGCTGTTTATTGTCAAGCTTTTAAAACTCAAGTAAGTTCTTTCAAAAATATTATACTATAAATATTTTAAGAAAATTGCTTCAAATATTAGATATTGTTAAAAATAATTTATATATTTTAAATAAGAACATGTTATATATTAAAAAATAATAAATCGCGAAAATTAAATTATTCTAGTATTTCAGTTTTGTGATCTTAAAAATTATTTCAAACTAGATAAAACATATTCTCTTGATTTCAGTTAAATTACTATTGTAATGTGCCACTATTAAATAAAAAATAATTGTTATAATAATAAATGTATTATTGACTAATTAATCAAATGGCAATTATATTAAGGATAACAACTTTTTATTAAAGATATATATTAAATAACATTAGAATTTAATACAACATACTTAGCTTGTGGCGAAGCATATACTTGCAAAGTTACTTTCTAATACTTAATTAATAATATATTTCTACATCTTGATTGACTACTATAATCCTCGCCACGAAATATTGTAATTACGTAATCGTTGTACGTTTACATAATACCGCTTCGCGACCTGAAACGTTTGTATTTGTAAAGGAACAATTGATGTAAAAAAGAAGCGAATTCTGCATAAATAATTATTTAAATAAAGTTGCAATATACTTTACATTATTTCAACTAATCGTTAAGAAAATAAAAAGGTAATAACATATGTCAATGTAAAATATCTATTTATTATTATGTAATTTCAATGATTCGTGGCGAAGAATATACCTGTCATATCTTATCTAATATTTAGTCAATATATAAATTTAATAAGTAGAGTGTCGACGCAATTATTCGGTGATCGTAACTTAAGATAATGTAGATTTATATTTATTACATATTTATAAACTCTATTACATTTTTATTCTTATTTTATTTTTTAAAAAATCGATTTTTAATTTAGCTTTTATTATAAACTCAGTGTCGCAGAGCGTTATTTAATATCTAATTATAGAATAAACATTATGTAACAAATATTTTTTTTCATATTTCTGGTTTGAGTTTAATATGATATTTTAATTATCTTGTGTACTTTAGGGATCAATAATAATATGCAATCGTTTGCTCAAATAACTTGGTCAGTTTCAAATAAAAATGTGGCCTACTTTAAGTAATTGTTTATTATTTAATTATAGTAAATGAATAATAATTCCTTTACGTAACGACATAAATTTACAGTTTTTAAATATAATTTTTGGAATATATTTAACCATATTGGGTATTTTTGAAAAGATCTTAATAAACTATGCTTTATAAACAACAGCATTCTTTGCAAAAAGCCAGATAATCTAAATATTAATAGACTCTATATTTTTTACACCAAAATATATCATTACATCATATATTGAATAAAAATTATTTTTTAGATTGAAGAATTTACAACAACTTTGATAAATGTTAACAGAAATATTAAAAATTTGAATGATAAAATTGAGGTATGTATGTTTGTTAAACAAGGAGTTTTTCTAATCAAATTCATAACAAAAATTTGGGTATAAAACTCTTAATTTGTTTTGAATGACCTTAAACAACTGGTTGTACGATTTACTTCTTAATTTGAGGTAGATTTTCACTAATTTTAAATAAAAAGTGATATTGTGATTATAATTTTAGCAAATAAAAAAATGACAAAAAAATTTTTATAATAAATTTTAACTAATTATTTATTTATTTTTTTTTCTAGTGTAATTCTTTAGTATTACAAACAATACATTATAGTTTTAATCAATTTTCGGAAGATATTATTCCGCTGGGCCCAAATTTACTTATAATGGTACGTTTAGTTTGTTTATAATGTTTTAGTGATTGTTTGTAAATTAATTAATTATTTAATATAAAAACTATTGACGAATTGATTTATATTAGACACATTGTTTTTTAAAAGACTACCAAAATTGGTAATAAATTTGGTTTAAACTTTAAAATTAATTGGAAAATTCAAAGTTATAACTATGGTTTAATATATTTTAGTTTATTTTAAATTATGAAATGTTTTAATAACTTTATTATTTAGTAGGTGGCTGGTAGTGGTTTCGTATCTCTTGCTTTTGCTTTGTCAATCAGTAATCTTCAAAATATGTAAATCTTTCTTCACCTCTTCACTTCACTTTGCTGTAGGTCTACCTTTTCTTTTTCTATCTGCTAGTATACTTTTCATTAAAAGTTTAGGTAATCTTGTTTCTGGCATTTTCTCTACATGTTCTATCCAGCACATTCTTTGTACCTTTACTATTCCTATTATGTTTATACTGTGGAACAATTATTTATTTTCTTATTTTTTCTGCATAAATTTTCTTTTTCCGAATATCTTTCTTAGTAATTTCCTTTCCCAAATTTCTAGTCTGTTTTATTTTTCTTTGTTTTACATTCATATTTTGCACCCCTATGTAACTATTGGTCTTATTACTGTAGTGTATATCTTTATTTTTGCTTTTTTGAATTAAAATTTGCTACATATCTATTTCTTGACATTATTTTTGCTTTTCGGTATATGATTTGTGTATGAATACAGTTCACAAGTATATCAGTAGCTCCACTTCCTTGAATTTATATTCAGTAGCATTAATTATGTATAAGTATAGAAAACTCCTAAATTATTTTAAGTGATTTCTAAACGGCTGATAGAAAGATTTTGTTCAGAATTTTACTCATTTTAAAACAAAATTTATAGCTAATACTAAATATGACTTGAAAAGCCCTCTTTAAATTCTGAACCTAACTGATACAAGATCTTTCAAATAAAAAAAATTGATTTTCTATGCAGACTTTAGTCAAACGGTAAAAGTTCAGAAAAGGAAGATTAACTTATTTTAATAAATTAATTAAATAAAAAAAATTTCTTTGAAATCTCTCTCCTTAAATTAAAAAAATACAACTAATGATATAATGCTGAGCTTTTATTCATAATATTTATTAATTTTTCAATACATCTTTTGATAATTTTCATTTTTTAGTTCATGAAATATACAGTTTCTGTGCTAATGATTTTAATACAAATTTCGTTATTAAATAGAGAACAATTAAATATTCTACAATCTTAAAAGTTAAAGTAAAAAATATTTCAGGTATTTTCATATTTTTATATTATAATTACATACAGTTTCACTTAAGTAAGTTTTTTTTTTTTTNGTATACTTTTCATTAAAAGTTTAGGTAATCTTGTTTCTGGCATTCTCTCTACATGTTCTATCCAGCACATTCTTTGTACCTTTACTATTTCTATTATGTTTATACTGTGGAACAGTTATTTATTTTCTTATTTTTTCTCCATAAATTTTCTTTTTCCGAATATCTTTCTTAGTAATTTCCTTTCCCAAATTTCTAGTCTGTTTTATTTTTCTTTGTTTTACATTCATATTTTGCACCCCTATGTAACTATTGGTCTTATTACTGTAGTGTATATCTTTATTTTTGCTTTTTTGAATTAAAATTTGCTACATATCTATTTCTTGACATTATTTTTGCTTTTCGGTATATGATTTGTGTATGAATACAGTTCACAAGTATATCAGTAGCTCCACTTCCTTGAATTTATATTCAGTAGCATTAATTATGTATAAGTATAGAAAACTCCTAAATTATTTTAAGTGATTTCTAAACGGCTGATAGAAAGATTTTGTTCAGAATTTTACTCATTTTAAAACAAAATTTATAGCTAATACTAAATATGACTTGAAAAGCCCTCTTTAAATTCTGAACCTAACTGATACAAGATCTTTCAAATAAAAAAAATTGATTTTCTATGCAGACTTTAGTCAAACGGTAAAAGTTCAGAAAAGGAAGATTAACTTATTTTAATAAATTAATTAAATAAAAAAAATTTCTTTGAAATCTCTCTCCTTAAATTAAAAAAATACAACTAATGATATAATGCTGAGCTTTTATTCATAATATTTATTAATTTTTCAATACATCTTTTGATAATTTTCATTTTTTAGTTCATGAAATATACAGTTTCTGTGCTAATGATTTTAATACAAATTTCGTTATTAAATAGAGAACAATTAAATATTCTACAATCTTAAAAGTTAAAGTAAAAAATATTTCAGGTATTTTCATATTTTTATATTATAATTACATACAGTTTCACTTAAGTAAGTTTTTTTTTTTTTTAAATTGTAAAATTTCTTATTTTCAGGTTTTTATGGCATGCAATCGATTTTTTTTATGAATTGTATTTTTCTACGTATAAAATACGTAAAACATTATAATTTTTGTCAATGTATTGTATTTAATATTTAATTATTCAGTCATATTATGATTGATTATCCATGATATTATATTAATTCTTCTTAAAGCATCAAGTGTAATATTTCAATGCATCGTTATTATTTATATTCTTATTTACAAATGCCTCATTTATATATTTATGAAGTTTGTATTGTGTTTCGTCCTAAAAATATAGTATAGTTTAATGTTTTGGTGATTGCAATAATAAAATAATTAATAATTAATTTAAATAATAACCATAAAAAGCAGAATATCTAAGTTGTGTAATTAAATGAAATAAATATTACTTCAAAGCTTATTTTAAAGTAATATTATAATGATTATTATTTGCTTGAACCAAAGTGAAGATAATTATAAATAAATGAAAATACACAAATATTTACACTCTTTTACTACCTTTAAGATAATTTTGTCTTCGTTATAAAATTTTAGTTTCTAAGTTAATTTTATGTACTCTGATAATGGATGCTTTACATTTGAAATGTATATTTGTAATTAATAAATATTTTTTGTGTAGAAAAGGAATTGTGTTTTATCATCTATTTAATATAATTATGAAAAAATATATCAATTTATTTAATGATTGTTGCTTATATTAATGTTTTTGTTGAATTGTATTATAAATAATTTAATTAAAACCTAATAACAATCTAGATTTTATATAAAATTATAAAATGTATATAAGTATGTGCCTCTACTGCTTTCATTTTATTATCATAATCATCTAAATCTAGTAAAGTAATAATTATTTTCATAAAAATTTGACTAAACATATTGGAAAGGTTATATTATTGGAAACTTTATCATTCTTCTAGTGGCTTTTTCTGTTTTTAGTTGGAAAATAAATTATGATTCAATTCACGATAGCTTTGATTGGCGTAGGCATTTATAAGTTATTGGTCGTTCTGATCGATTAAGGAGATATATTAATAATAATAAAGTTAAATTTACAGTGGAGAAATAAACATGGTGTTCTTATTTAACTGGAGCAAGTAGGTTTTTTATTATTATTTTTGTTAATAAAATCAAGTTATAGAATCTTCTGTCAGTTTTGATGCAACACTTGGTTTGTATTGAAAAATAAAAATACAAATGTTGTTAAGTTTTAAGAGGTCACGTGAGATCAAATCAACCCTATTTAACGATTTTTGTATATAAAATCGCTTGCTCCTCTCTTTAAATGCTTTTCATAAATTTATGCACATAAGTAAATATATTCTCCCCATACAAGATAGTTTTTTTATAAAACAGGACCCCATCTTGAAAGTTTCAAAAAATCGTTTTTTTTTTAATAAATCTATTCTATGTACTATTTTTATTAAACCTTTAAATGCATTTATTGTTATTGCAAATATACAAGAAGAATTATGTAGGCCGTACAACTACAAGACCGAAAACTTTAAATGTTATTTTCTCGAATACAACTTTTTTAAACTTGTTGTTCCTTTTTTTAGGAATCTTTAATGAAATAAATGTGTAATTTAACGTCTAAATTATGTAGTTATATTTAGTAGAGATTGGTTACTAATTATAATCAGAAAAAAATAATTTTTCAAATTTATTAAATAATTGTGACGTTTCGACCAATGATGATGGTCATCATCAGACCGAATCTGTTAGAAAGTAAATATATAAAATCATAATGATTAGTCAGAAGTAAAAACTAAATTGAATAATGATAAATAATTAAAACAAATATAAAATTACAATAATTAATCGGAAGATAAAATGTAATAAATAATATGAAAAGAACAAAAAACAAAGTAGTAACATGGTAAAAAACAAAAATTACACTTTTTGCACTTTTCTTGTAAGTAACATTGATAGTTTGAAAATGAGTTATAGTTCTATTTAAATTCTGAGCTCAACTTTCATTTACACGACTTCTAATAATGCAATGTAAAATGATTAAAACTACAATATCAATAACAATTATACCAATAATGTTCTTGTTAATTCATTCTGGCTGTATATTGACGACTATGTTGGTTTATTTATAGATTACTCAGTAGCGAAACTCAATTTATATATTTATTCCACGTTTGATACTACTTTAATCGTTAATTTCAATGTTTCACTTTTTTAAAAGATTAATACACATCTGGCCCGAAGGAACATGATAAGATTATGATAACTTTTGGGGATGATGATGCGTAAAAACGGATAGATATTAAGGTAAAAAGTAAAAATTTTTTTTTAGAAATTTAAAGTAATAGATTTTTGTTTATTATATCAACTAATTTTCATGAAAAATTATTAGCAAATATTAATAAAAAATTATGAAACAGTAATTTTTATATAATATATTTTNACGTAAGGATGCTATATACTTTCTTAAGGTTTCTCTTTCTAATTGCTTTATATTATAAAATTTAGCTTAATCAAAACTACCATTCAAGATCTTTCAGAATAATATTTTGAAAAGTAATATTCTCAATAAAGTTTTAACAAACAGAAGTAAAATAGATTAAAAAGTTTCTGTACTGGCCTAAACTGTTTTTATTTCAAATAAATATTTTTTTTAAATTCATCTAAATCGAACAATAACTTTTTACTTTAGTTGATTTCATTTATATAATGAACAACAAAATAAATAAAATTGTAGCATAAATACTTAATTTTTAAGAAATAATGATCATTAATAAAATATTTTTTATGAAGGGCGTCGCTAATGGATTAGTGAAATCAAAAATTATTATTGATAATATAATTTTTACTTGTGGTTTTATTTTCAAATGACAATGTATACAGATAACAATGTTACTCGAATAATTAATAATATTTTAATTATTTATGAATGGTTGTTTTCTTTTCTTGGTTGGAAAATTAGGTATGATACCGCGTATGACTATTTTGAATGGATTTCGCATGTATATAAAATATTTGGTGCTAAACGTGTTAGAAAAATTGTTGTGAATGGTCAAGTTAAATATTTTATTGCCAAAGCAAGCTGGGTTACTTATTGCTGTATAGCAGGTATGCGTTTGTTTATTAATTTTGGACAGAAATTTGAATTAGTTAAAAATTATAACTTACTATTGCGACTTACATACATGTTTTCAATTAAAGTTTTAGTTATAACAAACTATGCTGGTCATATAGGAACTATTCAAATAATACGCAAAAATTAAAAATAATTTACAAAAATTTCGGATTTTATCTGAAACATATTAAACTACGTGAGATTCTTCAGGAAGGTTTAGGAGTAATTTTTAGTGATACTTATTTCAATGTAGCTTTAAAAAGTCATACCTATTCAAAGTCGAGTTTTTATTATTTATATATATTTTTTTTATTATTGAAAAATTTGATCTCACTAATAAATATATTATAAATGTATTTCCGTATCAGATAACCGTATAAGCTGATTAGGAAGACTGTATGTGTAGAACAGCGTGTGTCATTAGTGTCACTTTATACATGTATTCAAAAATATATACTGAAATTTCAAAACAATTTTGCTTGAAAATTAACGGGCTTATCACCTACCGCGCATTGTAAGTCGCCACCCTTGAGTTGGATAATTTGTGTATATCATGGAGGTCACAATTTTCATATGAAATAAATTATTCAAAAAAAATTTGTCACCTCTTATAAAAAATAGAAATCTAATATTTAATTGAAGAATATGTAAATTTAGTTTGATTTTGCACCATTTTTGTATATATTTTTTTGAAATTATTAAAAAATTAAAATAAAGATATTGTTTATACACGTTAGATTGAGTAACGTGTAAGATTAGTTGAGCTTTCTTAAAATGAAACATTTTACATTATTTAAAAAGAACCTATTTCAAACAAAACACCAATAAAAAAAATAATTACAAAAATATTTTAAACTATACAAATAGTTTACACACAAACGATAATGTAAATAAACTGAAAATTGCACTAGACTCGTAAAATCAAATATGATAAGAAAACTAGATCTAGACTCGATTTAATACTAGATGTGAATTGCTTGAATACTGGATATAAACTCTAATAGTTAGAAAAATAAATTTAAAAAAATAATGGAAAATGCTTAAAATGACTGCCACCCCTACGATGTCAAAATGATGTCATGGAAAATTTTAGTTTTGGGCCGAGTGCAGATTTCAGGAATATAAATTCTTTGAAATATGGAAATTACAATTATTACTGTACCTTAATAAAAACGGTCGCAACTAACTGCAAGCCAGATGTGTGCAAATTTATGCTGAGTTTTATAACGATTAATCAAGAACTGTAGAAATAAACGACATGTATGCTTATAATTTTAAAACGGCTTGGAATTTTGTTTTAAAATTTTTGGAATGATTTTTGAAATAGTACTACAATTGATTTATGAATTAAAAAAATAATAATAAGTTTGACCTCTTAAAAAATTTACCCTGAAATTGTTGTAAAATATAAGAACTTTTATTTTTTATTACAGTGAAATACATTGTTTAATATTACAAAATTTTCTTGCAGGTTTCTGGTTTATAAATTCTATGCTAACATTAATTGTTTTTCTTCATAATTACAACGAAAATATGACTGTACCTGAGTATTGCTACGTA
>NEEE01002149.1:41984-53795 GCA_002278615.1 Pogonus chalceus
TCAAAGTTCGCCCGATATTTCTCTCCACTCAGGACAGCGACACAGCGTGGAGGCCGAATTTTAACAAGTTAATATTTACAAAAAGCTAAATCGATTTCTCACCCTGTACTGTCTACTTGGATTCATCTTCGTTTGGTTCTTCACTGGTCTCGTTACTTCTTCGTTACTGACTCTTTTTCTGACTCTGACTCTGACTAATTTCTCCGCAAAAATTTGGTGCCTTTTAACTACTTATCACCTGGTGTTCTTGCGTGAAATATTTACTGCTATCACCACCATCTCTATCAGGCAGTAAAAACTTTAAATTCGGTCTGGACTGGTTTTTGCCACGGAGTAATGCAAAAAAAAAAATAAAAAAAATTAAACACCGATACCGGGATTCGAACCCGAGCCACTGCGGTGTCAAGTCCACAACTTGACCACTGGACTGTAGCTGACCGACACATTTCGTAACGAAGCCGCAGCTCAAAATTCTGGTTCGTTACAATATATATTTAAACAACTCTCTGTTTAATCAACTACAAACGACACGTATGCTTATAATTTTTAAACGGCTTGGAATTTTGTTTTGAAATTTTCGGATTATATTTTGAAATATTACTACAATCGATTTATGAATAAAAAAATAATAATAAGTTTGACCCCTTAAAAGATATAGCCTGAAGTTTTAATAAATTTTTATTACTTTTATTTTTTATTATCGTGAAATTAATTTTTTAACTAGACAAAATTTTCTTGCAGGTTTTTGGATTATAAATTCTATATTAACAATAATTGTTTTTCTTCATAATTACAACGAAAACATGACTGTACCTGAGTATTGCTACGTATGCTGTTGTTTTATACTTTTTACAACAGTTCCGATTGTAACATTGTAACGAAATTGCATTACTTCATGAAATTATTGAAGAAGATCTGAAAAAATCACAGATATACATTGATTATCGTGGTGTCATTTGCGTGTGTCTATTAGTAATATCAGTTTTGTATAGTTTATTATTTTCATTAGTAATATATAGCATATATTTATTATTAAATTTAAATTTAATCGCAGCTGCAGAAGTTTTCGTGGGGTTACCGGTGATATATCTTTATGTTGCAAATTCTTTTGCATTTGGACATTTTTTATTGTGTGCATTTCGATATTGGTTTTGTATAAATTATCTAAGGACACAAAAATCTCACTTTATTGTTTATAAAAACAAAAAATATTTTTATAATCAATGTATTGATAGTTACAAGTTACAATGTTTCACTAAATTTCATCATCAACAATGGCTATTGATAAAAAAAACTATGTCTTTAACGACACTTTCTTTGTACTTTATGCTTAATTTGGCTTGTATTGTAGCAGCTGTTTTAATATACATATACGTATATTATAATTATAATCTTTTTGCTGCAGCAATATTAAAAATTCTAAGTATCTGTTCTATAATTCAGTTTTTGAAAACACAGGTGAGTTAATTTGAAAAATAGATCAATTAATTTTTTTTAATTTTTCAAGATTTGAATAAATAAAGAAATAATATAATATTTAAATAAATAATTATTAGGAATAACGATTTAACTAGCAATTAATTAAAATATAATTCAAATTTTCTTTCATCTGTTAATTAATTAAAATTATCAATCATAATTTGGAACAAGTGTTGTATATTTGTCTTTTACTTTTATAAGTTTTGATTTGAAAAACCTTGAATAAGTTAAGCTCACAATTTGAAGCGAGCTGTGGAAGTCAAATTTATAAGCTAACTGTTAATTTAAATTTAAAATGAGTAAAAACTTGCTTCAAATTCTGTACTCAATTGTACTACAAGCTATTAAGGGGGCATTTATTTACCTTAAGTATTTTTTTGGGCAATTTTTTTAAGAATATGAAGTAATGTATAATCTTTGGATTTTCAGCATCTCATTTAATGACGTTCTGAATATCTTTTTGATTTTTTCAAAATCGGCAAAGAAAACTGAAATCTACACTTTTAGGTTAAGTTATTGAAAATTCAGTAAATGGCAGCCACCTGAATAAGTTTTTTGACTACTTTTTCAGACTTTAAATTTTCTGATTTTTTTTTAAATGTTCATAGCAATAGCTGATTTTGGCACAAGCTCCAATAAATTTTGTCACCTTTAGAATAAAATAGCCCAGAACAAAATCGTGTCAGTAGTTTTTGAGTAAGTTTGAAAAATATCATTTTGAAAAAAACGCGTTTCAAGTTTAATGAAAATTTAACATCAAATGCGAGACTCGTGACGCTCAAACACAAAATAAGTGCAGAACGATATCAAGTTGAAGCAAATGGTTTTATAGGGATAATAAAGACAATATAGAAAATCTAAAAATGCAAGAAAAGAAAACAAATTTTTACATTAAAAAATAAGTAAATTTTCTCTTAATAGTCATTTGAATTAATTTAAATGTTTTGTATATGAGAATGTTTTTTATACCTGAAAAACGGGATTCAAAATGAATTAAAGCAAATATTTTTCAGAAAATATGAGCCTAAGCATTAAAAAAATTATATATATTTTTTTTGCTTTTTTATTTAAAATAATTTTTAACATATATCGTGTAATTTGATAAAAATTTATATACAATAAAGATTTATTATGTTTTTAATTATAAAAAAATTTTCATGAACTTATTGTATTTTATACTTCAAATTGAAAATGTATTAATATTATTTATCAAACAGTTTAATATATTTTTAAAAAAATTAATTTTAGGCAGAAACATTTTCAAGTTTAGTACTGAATATTTGTAGGAAAAATATAAGTTATGATGTAAATATGTTGGTGAGTTATGTTATACGTGAATAGTTAGTTTATTACAAAGAATTACTTCAAAATCACTAACTCATAATTATTTTACTAACTTGAAACTTTTTTCAGCGAAATACATTGAAATTACAAACAATACATCTAGATACCGACGAACTCTTAAATAAAATTATACCATTTACTACAAAACTATTTAAGCTTGTAAGTTTATTTTATAAATATATTTATAAAATATTAATTAATAATACAAATTGGAAGTCATTTCAATTAAATTTATTTTTAGTTCGTGACGAATATAATTGCTGTTTATATTTTTNTATAGATAGTTAACTCTTGATATTAATATAACAAAAATAGAGAAAAATATCAGTGTATATTTATAGAAATGCCTTAGTTATTGTCATAAAAAAATTATGAAATAATAATTTAGAAATATAATGTAGATATTTAAATGCACAAATATATTATTCATTATTCATTTTTTTCGATCATAAGCAACAATTTAAATGAAAACATCATTTTCATTTATTAGATCGCAAAACTAAGGTAATTGTTTCTGTGTTTTATTTTATAAAACATTAATATGTCAGTTTCAAAGTACGGATATCCTTACATTTACGAACTGGTTCCGTTTTAAAGGGACGTTTCTAAATTAAATTTGTTCGTGGTTCAGGGGAATTTTAAAAAATTCAAAATTTACTTATTTTACCATACTTTATCATGTTTTTTACTTTTATATATGTTAAATTCCGTATGACTGACTGCAGAAATAATATTGATGAAAATAAACAAAATACTGATCTATTTGAACTTAAAAAGAATATTTTTATAGTAGGGATGTAACCTTGTTATTTTTCATTATTGAGGTGGGTTTTTCTAAAATTTTTATTTTTAACAAAAATGCCGACAGAGGAAAGACACGTACTCATATAACTATTTACCTAAAGAGATATATTATTACTTGTTATGTTTGGTAAATAATAGTCTTAGAAATGATGCCTATAGAGAGGTGATATTTAGATTCTTATTTTTTTTTAATTAAAATAAAATTTTACATTTTCTTCGTAAATCTGGGAGTTTGAAACTTGGGAATTTGTAAGTTGGGAGATACCTGTATAACATTTATAAAAATTAAACTCTTAAGCGTGCGCGCAGTTTTTTGAAACGGCAGTGTTTGTTTGTATCCGTTAAAGACATATTAGATATTTTAGAGATTCAGAAAACCAATTATGAAAAAATAATTATTTATTGATCAAATTTCCATATAAATCCAAAATAAAATCAAAACTATAAAGTAAAAATTTTGCAACGTCAGGTAATAAGGAATGCAGCAGTTTTACTATCTATTTTAGACAACTTTGTGACGAAAATTTTACTTGTACATAAAACAAGATCAAAAAGTTTCGTGTGAATAAGAAATTTTATGTTTTGCCAAAAGGAGTATGTAACTTGTCGACTCCTACGTCGTGCCAGAATCAAAAGCTATTAATGCATTTCAGGTTCACTGATAAGAATGGAATATAGTTACTTGAGTGTTTCGATTCCTACATAATTTCCCATAAGATTCTACATTTTATCGGATCCATATAGGAATCAAGTATGGATGGTTTCCCATGGAAATCCAAATAATGCAAAAATCTATGTAAAAAAAATTGTATGGATTCCTATTTAAATTTATACCATGATTTTCCATACGCATCATCAGTAGGCTTAGAAATATGGAAATCTCTTTAATATTTAAAATTTTAACTTTTTATTTTAAAATTATAAAACCAACATTTCTTTTAATTGGATTAAAAGGATTTTTTGGATACAAATTTAGACATACGGACAATTTCCGAGGTAAGAATCAAGTATCCGTGAATATTTTTATACAAAAATCTATCTTCTCCAGATTCGATACAAATTTTATATATAAAAATCTAGATACCCAGGTCCCTATATAGAGTTAAAAGGTCATTAAGACGAGTTTGTATCAGTTTTTTTTTTTATACAATAAATGTTTGCTTAGTATGTGTACCAAGGTTATGTAAATATTTTATGTTATTTCATTAAATTATTATCAATTTACTTATGAAATTAGGATAAATATATTATAATAATTACTATGAATACTTTATATACAAAAAAATTAATATATGTTTATTTTAAAGGAATAAATAAAATGATTACATGGTAATTTATATCGAAATAATTAAACACTTAATGAAAAAGGAAGAAAATCTATAAACAAACACGCTTTAAAATAGTTTTATATTATAGAGCAATGAATGCCGATAAACTAGAAGGCTTCATTTATAAATTTTATTTAAGTTTTGCATGGTTATTTTCCTTTTTTGATTGGGAAATAAGATATGATTCAGTTTACGATTGTATTGACTGGATAATACATTTTTATAAAATTTGCGGAAATAATGTTTTCAAGCGATATATTGAGAATAATAAAGTCAAATTTATTACTAAGGAAAAAACATGGCGCACGTATATTTATGCGGCAGGTATGTGAAAAATAGATTGATGTGTTTTTTTTTCTTTTTTTTCTTTCTTTTATAATTTTTTATTATATTTTATGACAGGTTTTACAAGTTTCAATTCTATTATAACAATAACAGTAGCTTGTTATTATATAAATGAAAAAATGGAAGTATTAAATTATTGTTATTTATGCTTTTGTTTAATAAATCTTATTACTGTTCCATGCTTGCTGTATTATCAATTTTGGGGTTTAATTATAAATATGGAACTTGTGTTTATACAGGAATTAATAGATGAAGAATTAAAACAATTAAGATTATATACAGATTATCGATTTGTTATAACTTGTATACATGTTTTGTTATTATTGTTTTATTTCTGTTTCATAATGCCTATGCCTTATTTAATATATTTACTGCTTAATAGTTATTATATTTACCTGCTGGAAATTTTGATGATAATTCCAGTGAGTTATTTAATTGCTGGAAATGCATTTTACCTTGGACATTTATTTATAGGCATATTTAGGTACAGAGCATGTATAAATTTTTTAAAAAAAAAGATGATACATTTTGCTTATTATTATAATAATGATAATATTTTGTATAATGAACGTTCACCAATAGTGATCATGCAGATTTTAAACTCTTTCCACTACCATCAATGCAGAATGATGAAAATGACAATTAATGTAACAATAATACCAATATTTATATTATTTCATGTTGCTTATATAATGATGGCCTTGTGGATCTATTTATATATATTTTATAATAAGTTATTATTTCATATTTTCATTTTAATTGGATTATTAATTTTCAAATTTTTGGTGGTCTCTGTTTATTGTCAAGCTTTTAAGACTCAAGTAAGTTTTTTAAAAAATATTTTACTATATATATTTTAAGTAAATTGCTTTTAAATATCAGATATTGCTATTAAATAAAAAACTGTTAAGTTTAAAAAAATAATAAATCACGAATATTTACTTATTCAAGTAATCCAGTTTTGTGATCTTAAGAAATATGCTAAACTAGATAAAACATATTCTATAGATTTCAGTTAAACTATTATTGTAATGTACAACTATTTAATAATACATGGTTTTGAAAATAATAATAATATAGTCGACTTATTATTCAAATGGCAATTATATTAAGGATGATATCTATTTACTTAAAATATATATTAAATTACATTCGAATTTAATACTACATACTTGCCTTGTGGCGCCGCATATACTGACTTATTTACTTTCTAATACTTAATTAATAATATATTTCTACATCTTGATTGACTACTTTAATCCTCGTCACGAAATAATATAATTACGTAATCATTGTACGTTTAAATAATACCGTTTTGCAATCTGAAACGTTTATATTTGTAATGAACTAATTGATAAAAATAAAAGAAGCTTATTCTGCATAAATAATGCTTTGAATAAAGTTGCGGCATACTTTACATTATTTCAACTAATTGTTAAGAAGATGAAAAGGTTATAACATTTGTCGAAGTAAAATATCTGTTTATTGTTATGTAACTTCATTGATTCGTGGCGACGACTATAAGTGTCATATCTTACTTACTATGTATAGTCAACAGAGAAATTTAATAACTAGAGTGCCAATGCAATTATTCGTTGATCATAACTTAAGTTAATGTAGATAAATATTTATTACATATTTATAAACGCTATAACATTTTTATTCTTATTATATTTCTTAAAAATCTATTGATTTTAATTTAGCTTTTGTTGTTTAATATCTAGCTTAATTTTAAAAAAATTTATAAAAATATTCAAAATTAGTAAAATTTAAAGATTACTTGTCATATAATTATTTTAACAGGAAATTTAAATGCAAATTAAATATCGAAGAGCGAAATGCTAAAAATCAGGAAAAACTCAATTTTTTTCTGCTTTAGTTGTGTTTTTTAGTTTGATATTATATTTGCATAAAGAAGCTTAATATAAACATTATGTAACAAATATTTGTTAATATTTCTGGTTTGAGTTTTACCTGATAATTCAATTCACTTGTGCACTTTAGGGCTCAATAATTATGTGCATTTGTTTGCTCAACTAACCTGTTCAGTTTCATATAATAATAATGCCTTTAAGTAAGAAGATTAATTTTCTGTTTTAAAGTATTTTTTTTAGAAAAGCTTCAACCATATTTGGTATTTCTAAATAGGCCTTATTAAAACTACGCTTTATAAACAACAGCATTCTTTGCAATAATTCGTATAATCTAAATATTAATAGAATTCATAGTTTTTACACAAAAAATATCATTTCTGCGTATATTGAACAAAAAATATTTTTTAGATTGAAGATTTTACAACAACTTTGATAAATATTAACAGAAATACAAAAAATTTGGATAATAAAATTGAAGTATGTATATTTGTTAAACAAGGAATTTTTTAAATGACATTTTATTAAACAAATTAGGTTACAAAACCCTAAATTTTATTGGATAACCTTGAGTAACTGGTAGTATGAACAACTTCTTAATTTATAGCAGATTTTTACTCATTTTAAATAAAAAATTACTTAATGACTTTTAAATTTTTATTTTAGAAAGTGATATTGTGATTATAATTTTAGAGAATTAAAAAATATTTAATAATATTTTTCTACAATAATTTTTAACTTATTAATTTTTTTTAGTGCAATTCTTTAATATTACAAACAATGCAACATAATTTCAATCAATTTTCGGAAGATATTATTCCGCTTGGCCCAAATTTACTTATTATGGTACGTTCAATTTGTTTATAATCTTTTAATTAGTGTTTGTAAATTAATTAATTTTTTTAATATGAAAACAATTTATATTTAACACATTGTTTGTTAAAACACTACTAAAATGGGTAATAACTTTGGTTTAAACTTTAAAAGTTAATTGGAAAATTCAAAGTTTATTTGTTTATTATAAAAGATGTAATGTTTTAATAACTTTAGTATTTAGTAGGTAGTAACCAGTCATTTTGTTACTCTTTCTTTTGCTTTACCAATTAGTATTCTTCAAAATATTTAAATCTCTCTTTATCTCTTCGTTTCATTTTGCTTTTGGTCTATTCTTTCTTTTTTTACCTGGTAGTGTACTTTCCATTAAAAGTTAAGGTACTCTTGTTTCTGTAGATGTTTTATTCAGCACAATCTTTGTGCTCTTACTATTCCTATTATGTTTACACTGTGGAACAACTCATTTATTTGCTTATTAGTTTTTTTATCCGTACATCTTCAATTTTCCTTCCCCCAGCTACCTTTCTTAGTACTTTTCTTTCCCACACTTCTAATCTGTTTTGTTATGCTTTATTTAAAATCCATATTTCGCATCCATATATAACTATTGGTCTTACGCTCCAGTGTATATTTTTTGTATTGCTTTTTTGGATATACATCTACTATACTTCTATTTCATAATATTTTTCTTGCTTTTATCTCTGTTTCTGTATCTGGTTGAATACAGTTTATAAATATGTAAATTGCTCTACTTTTTCGAATTTATATTTAGTACCAGTTTTGATGTTTATAGATAGAAAACTCTTAAATTATTAAATGATCTCTAAACGACTGATAGAAAGATTTGGTTCAGTATTTCACTCATTTTAAATAAAAATTTACTGCTAATAATGAATATAACTTAAACAGCTCGCTTTACATTCGAAATCTAATTGATTTAAGGTCATTTAAATAAAACATTTTATAAAATAATCTTCTATGCAGAGTTTAGGCAAACGGTAAAAGTTCAGAAAAAGAAGTTTTATTTACTGTAATAAATTACTTAAGTAGGAAATTTTTCTTTGAAAGTCCTCTGCTTAAATTAAAAGAGTACAACTAATGATATAACGCTGAAATATTATCCAAAATATTCATTAATTGTTCAATAAATCTGTTGATTATTTTTATTTTTTAGTTCATGAAATATACAGTTTCTGTGCTAATAATTTTAATACAAATTTCTTTATTAAATAGAGAACAATTAAATATTCTATAATCTTAAAAATTAAAGTCAAAAATATTTAAGGTATGTTTTATATTTTAATGTTACAATTACATACAGTTTTACTTTAAAATAAGTTTCAATTTTAAAATTTCTTATTTTCAGGTTTTTATGGAATGTAATCGATTTTTATTATAAAGTGTATTTTTCTACGTATGAAATAAGAAAAACATTGTAATTTTTTTCTATTTATTGTATTTAATAGTAAATTATAAAGTCATAATGATTTCTGATCATCCATGATATTATTTTAATTCTTATATAAGCAATCAAGTTTAATATTTAAATGCATCGTTATTATTTATATTCTGATTTACAAAGCCTCATTTATATATTTATAAAGTTATATATGTTTGGTCCTAAAGAAATAGGAAAATTTAAAATTTTGATTATTGCAATAATAAAATAGCTTATAATTAATTTAAATATTAACTATTTAAAGCAAAATATTTAAGTTGTATAATAAAATTTAATGAGTGTTACTTCAAAGCTAATTTTAAAATNTAAGGCCTCAAACGTAAAACCAGAAATAAAGAAAATATTCAAAGACAAATTGAAGATAAAAATAAAGATAAATTAGGTATTCAGAATTAATAAGAAAGGAAAAACAGATATTATCTTAGTGAAAATAGATTCATGGCACAAAAAACAAAAAATTAAGAAATAGTCAAACAAACTGAAAGGAACCGACATTAACATTGAACATGATTAACTTTTGAAAAGAGAAAAGCACAAATAGAGATCAGAAAAATAGCAAAAGAAGAAAATTATAAAAGGAAATATACAAAAATGGGCTACAAAAAACTATTCATTTTGAAAAGGCATACCTATAGAGAGATATCGAGCTTCCGGCACAAAGGTCAAAATTGAATCAGCTTGATAATGGTTGAAAAACTGAAACGCGTCGCTCACCCGGCAAATAACGAACCTGATAAGGGAATTTATTATCATACTAAAATTGACACAGGTTCAGGACCCATGAAACCATTTTATTTTAAAGTTTATAAAGTTAAGTATTAAATTATTGAATTTGATCAATAAATGTGTTACTATTTGATTATAAGTAGAGAAATAAAGTATTGCTTATTTTATTATTTCAAATCTGTTTTTAATAACATTATAAATTGTGTATTCGATAATCAAAATGATGCTATAAAAATATAAAAATTGCATGTTTACAGGTAATTTTAAATATAAAATTTTTGTTTTGATAAATTGTAGAAATACGGATAATTTTTTTTCTTTTTAATATAAATTTTATTTTAAGAAAATATATATCAAAGTTTAAATATTGTAAAGATATAATGCATTGCTTTGTTTTCATCATCTTATATACAATTTAAGTAAGAGGAATAAAAAGAAAAATATTGAAAGAGAAATTTATGCTCTATAAACTGTAATTCTACTTATCTAATGGCTAGTTTATGTTGAACCTAATATAAAAATTAAGATTTACGAATTTAATTTTAATCTATAAGGATAACTTTGTTGGTTTATAAAGAAATAAAAAGAGTTCAATTTGTCTAATCAACTTTTTATATTGGGTCACGTTATTTTGACATACTGTCATCGTGACCGTTATATATTATAATTATAAATGCTTTATATTATAGAATTAAGTTTAATTAAAACTAGCGTTCAATATCTGTTAGAATAAAATTTTAGAAAGCAATATTCTAAATACGGTCCTAACAAATAGAAATAAAATAGATTAAAAAGTTTCTGACCAAGCCTAACCTGTTTTGTATTGCAAAATTTTTTTTTATAAATTAATCATCTAGAAAAAATATTACTTTTTATATTTAATTGATTTTTTTTATATAATAAACAAAACAGATATCAATATCTTAAATATCAACTTTAAAATTGTAGCGTAAATATTTAATCTATTGAGCAATTATGAGCATTAATAAAATATTATTATTTGAAGGGCATCGCTAATGGATTAGAGAAATTAAATATTGTTCTTAATAAGGTACACTTTAGTTGTAGTTTTATTTGCAAATGACAATGCATAAAGATACTAAACTTACTCGAATAATTGATAATATTTTAATTATTTATGAATGGTTATTTTCTTTTTTTGGTTGGCAAATTAGATACGATACCGCGTATGACTGTTTTGATTGGATTTTGCATGTATATCAAATATTGTCTGTTAAACGTATTAGAAAAATTGTTGTAAATGGTCAAGTTAAATATTTTATCGCCAAAGCAACCTGGGTTACTTATTGTTGGATAGCAGGTATGCATTTATTTATTTATTTTGGACAGAAATTTTAAATTGTTTAAAATAATTACTTATTATTGTGACTTACATGTTTTCTATAAAAGCTTTAGTTACAACAGGCTATACTGATAATATACGTTCTATCCGAATAATACGCAAAAATTAACAATAATTAAAAAAAACTTCGGATTTTATTTGTAATATATTATATTTTTTTTAAAGTTATTATCTTAACACAATTGCAGATTTTAGAATATATACTTACTCGAAGTAGATTTTTTATTATTCATATTTTTTCTTATTATTAAAAAATTC
>NEEE01002149.1:59109-71524 GCA_002278615.1 Pogonus chalceus
TTTTAATTCTTGCACAAGCTGAATTTTATAAGATTTAAGATGCAAATCTTTCCTTTTAATTTTTTGTAAAGACGATTTTCGAACGTTTAATTCTTGACCCTTTTAAAACATTATGTATTTATATCTAAGGTATTTTAAAAATTCTAATTAAGTATACACATTCTTTCTTTGCCAAAAAAATTCATGGAAATCATCATAAATACCAAACTATTTCTCACATACTAACTAAATACTTATAACATCAGAACGAATTGCAATTTTTATTTGGGAAAATACTTTATATAATTTTGTTTCAATTAATAGGATAAAAAAACTCATTTTTTAGAGCCATCAAAATCTATTTTCTTTTTTGAAATACGGCAGTACAAAACTTAAATTTTGAATTTTCAACGATTTGATTCTTCAAAAAAAAAATGATCAGTCTTTATAACAATGGTTATATATAACTAGGTAGAATAAGTATGCGTACACCAAGCAATGAGAAGTTTTTCCTTGGTAAAACAAACGAATGAAATGAATCTTTTTAAGAAAATTATTGTACATGTATTCAAAGTAATCTTAAAGGTTTAGAAAAAAAAAAACTAATGAAACAAATTTGAAATTCGTTATAACCAAAATGAAAAATTCAAAAAGAAAAAAGTCTGCGTAGAGTTGCGTAAATGGGGAATTCCCGGATTTTTTTTTTTTGTAAATTATCTCCCCAAACCAAATTTTTGAATATTTAGTATTTACATCAGTAACGCAAAGTACAACTTAAGCTCTAACCTCATTGTTTCTAATAATTTTATCAAAAAATGATAAACATGGATTTTAGAAATGTTTCAATAACTTAAGTATTTAGTAGAAAGTTATGATACTGCAACTATTAATAGTTGTAGTATCATGGGTAGCAGTCACTCGTTTTCAATCTCTTGCTATTGTTTTGCCAATCAGTAATATTTAAAATATTTAAATCTCTTTTTACTTATTCGCCTCATCTTGCTTTTGGTCTACTCTTTCTTTTTCTACCGGCTGTACTTCCATTAAAAGTTTAGGTACTCTTGTTTCTGCAATTCTCTCTACATGTTCTATCTAGCGCAATCTTTGTGCTCTTACTATTCCTGTTATGTATATAATGTAAAGCAACTAATTTATTTTCTTATATATCCTTCTAATCCATACATCTTCAATTTTCCTTCCCCGAATATCTTTCTTTGTACTTTTCTTTCTCATACTTTAAGTTTATTTTGTTCCGCTTTGTTTATTATTAATGTTTCGCACCCATATGTAACTATTAGTCTTATTATTCTTATTAGTTTGCTTTTTTGGATACACATTTGCTACACAGCTATTTCTTGACATTATTTGCTTTTATCTTTCTCTGTATCTGGTTTTTTTTTTGTGAAGAAAATTCATAGGTATAAAAATTGCTCCATCTTTTTGAATTTATATTCAGTACTTTAAAATTGTTTTAAATGATTTTTAAATGGCTGGTAGAAATATTTCGTTCAGAATTTCACTCACTTTAAAACTAAATTTACAGCTTATAGTAAATATAATTTGAATAGCACGTTAACTTTTAACCCAACTAATTCAAGGTCTTTCAAATAAAACATTTTATAAAGTGATCTGCTATGTAAAATTTGGTCGAGCGGTAAAAGTTCAGAAAAAAAGTTTAATTACTGTAATTAATTATTTAATTAGAATCATTCTACTTAAATTAAAACAGTACAACTAATGATAAAATGCTGAACTTTTATCTAAAATATTCTTTAATTGTTCAATAAATTTGTTGATAATTTTAATTTTTTAGTTCATAAATTACACTGTTTCTGTGCTAATGCTTTTAATATAAATTTTTGTTATCAAATAGAGAACAAAAGAATATTCTACAATTTTAAATATAAAGTTAAAAATATTTTAGGTATGTTTTATATTTTAATGTTACAATTACATACACTTTAAAATAGGTTTAAATTGTAAGTTTTTTTACTTTCAGGTTTTTATGAATTGCAATCGATTTTTATTATGAAGTGTATTTTTCTACATATGAAATAATTTATTTTAATTAAAAGTTAATTATTCAGTCATAATGGTTTTTGATTATCTATGATAATAATTAATTCTTACATAAGCATCAAGTGTAATATTTAAATGCATCGTTGTTATTTATATTCTTATTTACAAATGCATCAATTATATATTTATAAAGTTTGTATCGTGTTTCGTTCTAAAAATATAGTATATTTTAAAATTTTGATTATTGCGATAATAACACAGTTAAAAATTAATTTAAATATTAACCATAAAAAGAAAATAAGATGTGCAATTAAATGAAATAATTATTACTTCAAAGCTTATTTTAAAATAAAGTTATAATGATAAAAAAATAACAATTTATTTAATTATCATTGCTTATTTTAATGTCATTATTGTGTTGTATTATAAATAAATGAAACAAAACTTAATGACTAAATCAAGACTTTACATTATTACACAGTAGTTATTAAAATAAAATTATAAAATCTATATAAGTGTGTGACTCTACTGCTTTCATTTCAAAATCATAATAATCCAAAGCTATAAAACTGATAGTTATTTTCATAAAATATGACTAAACATATTGGAGATGTTATAATGTTGAAAACTTTATCATTCTACGAGTGGCTTTTTTCTTTTTTTGGTTGGAAAATAAAGTATGATTCAATTCACGATTGCTTTGATTGGCTTAAGCTTTTATATGTTATGTGTGGTTCTGATCGATTTAAGAAATATTTAAAAAATAATAAAGTTAAAATTACAGTGATAGAATCAACATGGCGTTCTTATTTTACTGGAGCAAGTATGTTTTTTATTCTTATTTTTGTTAATAAAATCGAGTTATACAATCTTCTGTCAGTTCTCGGTGCAATACTTGGTTTGTTTCACAAAAATAAAAATACAAACATATTTTAATAAATTTGTTAAGTTTTAAGCGGTCGCGTCATATCAAATCGACCCTATTTAAAAATTTTGAACATAAAATTGCTTGTTTCTATCTCTAAAAGTCTGTTATAAATTTATGTTCACAAGTAAATATATTCTATCCATACCAGTGCGTCCTAAATTCAATAGATAGTTTTTATTTAAAGCGGGACCCCACCTTAAAGGTTTCAAAAATTGTTTTTTTTTTTTGCATAAATTTATTCCATATATTATCTTTATTGACCCTCTAAGAAATTGCAAATATTCAAGAAAAATTGTGAAGATCGTACAACAACAGTACCAAAAACTTTAAACGCGTATGTCTCGAAACCACATTTTCAAATTTGGTGCCAATTTTTTCAGGAACCATTTAATGAAATTACTTTAATTTACATCAGCAATGTGTAAAACTGCTTTTGTTATAATAAAGCGTAGGATTTATAGCATTTTTTTCTCAAAAAAATTATTTTTTTTATACACCGCCATTTTTGCAAATTTTAGAACTTCATAGAAATCATTTGCTTCACGATAGCTAATCTAATATTACTTAAGGAAATCTAAACAAATTTATTCTACCCTGTTTAAGGACCCATAACGATTGGCACGCATGGAGGTGCCTCTTTTTGGAGATGTCAAAAAAAAAATAACAAAAATACTTGCAACAATATACAAGAAAACCCAAATAATTCGATTGTTATTTAATATTTCTGAATATTGCTGTTTTTTAGAGTTGTTAGGGTAGGGTCGCGCTTTAAGGAGCGACGCAAATGTCAAATAAACTGCGCGCACTTGTTTTCTGATTTTATTAAATGTATTAGTAAGATTTGTGTCATATAATTGTTTTCTTTTTTATCTAAAAATAATGTGTTTTTGTGTAATAAAACCTAGTACAAAGAGATTAACACAGGCAATTATAAAATTGCTGTAATTCTTATTACTTGACTTTGACAAACTTTAACTTTTCAAATTATGTACAATTTTTTTTAACAAAGAGTTTCTTAATCCAAACATAATGTGTTTAAGTATANAAGGCTATGCGTGACCGCTGCAGTTTCAAATGACTGCATGCTCGCTAAAAGGATAAAAAACTGGATCAGATGCTGAACAATTTTATAATCTAACACTATGTTTAATCTTTTTATTCACCGTTATATTAAAGATTTCTATATTGTCAGTACGTAGTGTATTCTTAAAACTAACTAAAATTTGTAAAACACTGCTTCTTAAAATTATACGAAAGATAAAAAAACAGTTTTTTGTTACTGCTTTAAATTCTGAAGCTATTTTTAAACATACTACCAAGTAATATTTATAAGATCATTCGAAACTTTATTATTATCAAAATAAAATCCAATAGTGAATTTGTTTTCCACTCGCTAAAGCTCAACTTACAATATTAGTTACAAAAATTTTATTTTGAATGACAATGAAGTAAAAATAGTGTAAATTCTTGTCGAGCTCATAATTTTAAGCGAGCTATCTAAAAAGGAAGATGCAAGAGGTGTCTTATTCAAATTTCGTTCTACTTAAATTATAATATTCTACACTTAAATCTAATAGACGCGTATTTTTATCAGTGAAGACACATATTTAAAGGGTTAAATCACACCTCAGAGTTGAGTTGAAAAAAAATACGTTAAAAATCAAACATAAGTTGAAAAAAAGATGAATTTAGGGGATAGTAAACCATTTTTGAATTATTATTTCAAAATTTTTTTTATCTAGTTTAAATTTTTGTTTAAATCAATTAAATGCGAGTTGTAGTTAATTTTTAAACCCGTACAACTTCTGTTTCAATGACCTCTCGGATATGCCTTCAAATGCATTTTTCATAATTTTCTTTAACGGTTTTTATACCATTAGTCTCATTTGATTATACCTCTTGCACTTTCCTTGTAAAAAGCATTCATATATTTAAAATAAGCTATGACCTTCTTCAAATTCTCAGCTCATACGACCTCTGTGATTCTAATAACTTATTTTTTATTGACTTTTTGTTACAGGTACAATTTGCATCAATTCTACTTTTACGTTAATTGTTGCTTATCATTACGTTAAAGATAATATGGAATTAATAGAATATTGCTACGTATGTATTTGTATTATAAATTTAATAATTGTTCCTATTCTTGTATGGAACCAAACAAACCTTCTAAATAAATTTGATAAATTCTCATTTTTACATGATTCAATTGATGATGGATTAAAACAATTAAGAATTTATTTCAATTATCAATTTTTGATATTTGTTGTACTTGTACTGATGACAATTTATATTATAGGTTTATTGATTTTAGTATTTTTTTGCATTTATTTATTGATAAATAATGATTTCTTGAAAGCTATTGAAATAATGATGCTAATTCCAATGCTTTTTCTATTTGCTGCGAATGCATTTCATTTTGGATACTTACTGATAGGTTCAGCTAGATACAGAGTATGCTTAAAGAAATTAAAAATTCTATCTAAATGTTCTAATAAGAATAACTATTTGTATAATGAACATTCGTCAATCACTGTAATGCAAATTTTAATCAATGGTCATTATATGCAATGTAAAATGATTGAAAGTACAATATCAACAACAATAATACCAATGTTCTTATTAATTCATTTTGGTTGTATGTTGATAGCTATGTTGATTTATTTATACATTTTTTATAATATAATATTGATTCACTTGACTGTTATTGTGATGCTTATGATTTTGAAGCTTACTTGTGTAACTATTAATTGTCAAGTTTTCAAATGTCAGGTAAGAAATATTTCTTGTTACATACATTAATTAGAATAGTGCAAAATAAAAATCGAAACGGAATTTAAATAATTTATAATTTATTAGTGCAGTAGAAGTAATACTCTTTTATGTTTTAAAAGAAAAATCACAGTAAGAAAAAGCTAGTTGTGAAGTTCATTTTACATCTTCATTTCACTTGCTAAAACAACACTCACAACATCTTTTTCTAGTAGGTAGTATAGCGGTGTACTTAAAATTTTTACAGTGTAGTTAATGCTACCTTTTATTATTGTTGTTTACACAGCTATAATATAATAGAACGATAGTTCAATAGAAAAAAGCATTTGTTTTGAAACACATATGTTTAAATGTAAAAATTTTTGTGATTTGATATTCCCAAAAATACCGAGTTAAAATTACATTGTAAATTTTAAAATTTTATATTTAGTTTCATTCTATACTTACTTTTAATAAATAAGGGTCATTTTAAACGAATTTAAAGTTTCATACTCCTGATGAACTATAAAAATAATCAAATGTAGTACTTTCTTTAAGTTTGTTAAAGTTTAGTTATTTATATCTGTTATTTCTTTTCTTGATTTTATTATTAACTTATTGCACTTCGATTTCCTTTTCGTTTCTATCTGAATAAATAAATATATATTTATTAAGTTATATTCAAAAAAAATTTTTTCTTTAATTGATTAATTAGTATTTTTAAGAAAATTGATAAATTCTAGAATATGAGGTTATATTTTTAAATGGTTGTTAATTTTATTAATCTTTGTTGAAGTTAAATAATACTTTTTGATGTTAAAATTAAAGATCAAATTGTACCAACAAGCGCTACAATTAAAAGGTAAAACCCTACTTTCTGGTAATTACAATTAAACAGTTATTTCTGATTGTTTTCTTAATCTTCGACGGTTCTTAATTATTGAAATAGAATTTTATTATCTACCGGTGCTAAAATTAATAGCTCAAATTCTACTACTTGCTGGTTACAATTTACAAGATATTTCTAATTTTTAAAAACATACACTTACATACAATTTCTTTTAGCAGTAATTCAAAAAATACACATACAATATTATTATGTATACCGCACAAAAATTTTAAAAATTTAAGATTTATTAAAAAATAAAATTTTAAAACAAAATATTATATTTTAGGCGGAATCGTTTACAGATAAATTAATGAAACTTTTTATCAATGTGAATAACAATGATATAAATTTGCTGGTACGTATAATAAATTTTATATGTATATATATATATATATATACAGNGTCCCAAAAGGGTTATGAATTAAATTTAGCTTGTGCAAAAACTAAAACCAACAGATTACCTTCAATGATTAAATTTTGCGATTTAAATGTTTAAGAGGTTTCCAAACTTCGAAAATTCTCGACTCTTTTGGAACTCCTTTAACTTGTTTCCTAGCTTAGGCGGTATTTAATAAGCAATACAGTTTATAGGAACTTAGTTTTCACAAACAGGAAGCATATTTTCGCAAAAGTGAAATCGAATGAAATTGAATTCTGTTTTAAGAAATGCAATTATTATTTTGTTGTTAGGCTTGACTATTATACTAGTATTTTGTTTTAGGTTTTACAGATTATATTTACGTGATTTTTATTTGCGTACAACAAATTCACGTAAAATTTAAAGACGAGTATTTTTTGACAGATTTTCTTTGTTAAGTTAAATTAAATTAATATTTTATATTTATATATTAAATCTTTCCTTTCATTTGGAAATTGTTTAATCATTTAATACTTTGTTTCTTTTATATATTTTACTAGAAATCAATAACTGCAAAAATGCATATAAATAAAAAAAATATACTTTCTATTAAAATTTATTATACGCTTATTTGGTATTCTCTTATAATTTATTAAAAAAACGACTAGTATTCGAAGTTTACCACATTCTTCAAATAATTTATCATAAATGAAGCAATAAATTCATTTTTTTAGAGTTTTTTTGTAAATATGTATATTTGACTTAATTAAAGCACTTACTAAAATTAATGGGGGTGCGGCTTAAGAAAATATTTAAACATTTTTTAAATATGGAAATAGTCTCATACATATAACTTATACATCATCATGTTATACAATGCAATAAGCAGAAGGTGCAGTAGTTTTGCAGTGCCTACTCATGACTAGCACTTGTTTAATATTTAGTATATTATATTTAAAAAAATTGTATTTTAAATTCGTTTAAATTACAAAGTTTTGTTTCAACTTCCGTGACACAATTAAATTGATTACATTTTTGAAGTTTCATAAATTAAAAATAACATAAAATAATTCAAATAAACGTGTATTTTATCTAGAAAATGTTTATTTATTATTTAAATTTATTTCCAGAGAAATACGGTAAAATTACAAACAATACATCAAAGTACCGAGCAACTAATAAACAGTATTCTACCAGTAACAACAAAATTATTAGTAGTGGTACGTAAAATCGATCAATAGTTTTATTTAATAAATTTTATGCTTTAAAATATATAAGAAATAATAATAGTATGTATTTCTTTTTTAGTTTATTAATTATGTTGTTGCTGTATTAATAACTTTAATTCAAATATCATTTATTAATAATAAAGAATTCCTTTTAAAGAAACATCAAATGTAAATTATATATATACAGTGGAAAACAAAAGTATTGGCACACCCATAATATACGAATAAAATTATAAATAAATGGCACACAACTGAAATAATTAATTTAATCTTTGAATATAACTATTCTTCATTATGTAAAGTTATAGTTTACAAAAAAAAAAATATAACAAAAACAAAGTACTAATTCAAAAATCACCAAATAATTAAATATATCCCAGTTTTCTAGGGACAAAAATATTGGCACNGGAATCCATGTCTACTATATACGATTGTTTTGCTAATAAACGGTTGTTAGAGACTAACAGGGTAGAAGGTACTCTGGTGTTCCGCAACTATATTTTTGGGGAGCATCGATCATTTTTTATATTATTTTATTATTACTTTTAGAGTAGTAGTATATATAGTTTATCTTTTCATCAAATATTTTTGGCCTTTCAAATAAATTCAATTGAATTTATTTAAATTCAAAATACTTTTGGCAATAATAATATTTGGAGGGAAAGCGCGCGTGGTGAAACTTTCCTTGTCAGAGTACCTTTGAAGTGAATCCATAGAAAAAACTAGTGCATTAGTTTAGATGTAAGGACGTATGAAAACCGTAATTGGTCCAACAAAACGGGTAAAGTTAGTACTGCGCGGGATGATTTGTTTTGCTTTAATTTCCTTTGTTCCTTTGTTACTGGAACTTTTTCTCCATATGAAAGCGTTTTCAAAATTTTTTTTTCTATTTAAATAATAGACTCTTGACTTTCTAATAATAGCTTTAAAATAATCGATATTAAATTAAAAGTGTGCAAATTAAAATATTGGTAAGTACAAACTTAATTTATTTTTCGAAATCTTTTTTATTCAAAAATTTTAATTGTTTAAAGAAATTTCTCAAAATGATTCTTATTTAAACCGAGAAATTATTTTATATTTATATATTAAAATTGAATTATTTTTTGTAGTATAANGTGATATTGATATTGCAACATTGAAAGCCAATGACATTGAATCCTTAATCTGCTTGAATCTTTTGTTTGCGTAACGATTTGTTTTGAATATCATTTATGTATTTTTATAATTTTTTAAATCACGTATTTATTACAAATATCTCAGGTAATAGAACATGTTTAAAAGCTGGAACTTTAAATATTCATACTGTATAATATGATTATTTGAATTTAAAATTTTCCGACTAAAAGATAATACCTAAAATATAGACAATATTCGGCAAAATTAATTTGTAAATGCTTAATAGTTTTACATATTTTGAGAAGAGTTCTTAAAACAATGATAAAAACCAATCCATTTTCAACTTTTGTTGTTGCTTCGTACACATTTTAACTTTATTAAAATTGTACAGAAATCTATAAATAATTTTTTTTTCGCTTAAAAGAAAATATTGTTTATATTCCTGCTAACAATAAATTTTTTAATGGCGGGAATACTTTTAGTCCAAAAACTTACTATTTTTCATTGATAATAGTAGATTTTTAATAACTGTTATTGTAGAATATGCATAAACCAAAATAATTAATCAAGTTTAAAATAGCTGATAGAAAAACTGAATTAAAAAAAAACTTTAATATTTTGAATATTAAATGCAATTAAAAAAAAATAATTAAATAACTTTAAAACCAAAGCAAATTTATGGTTAGAACAAAATTACTTTTTAACAAAAAATTAAAAAGCGCAAGCAATAACTTATATAAATATAAAGATATAAGCCCCGTCAATTTAAAAATTGTAACTCATTAATAAATGTCATAAATAATAAGAATATAGTCCAGTGACTTACATAAATAATTATTGTTTTTAACTTAATTGATTTCATTTAAAAAAAAAACTTGAAAATTGGTCATTTTTGACAAAAATCTAGCGATTTTTATCGATTTTGATCATTTTAGTTTTTTGCAAAAAAGTCGCGATATAATTGCGCTATAAGGTTGCAATTTAGAAAATATACGTGCTATAATAATCATTATCGAGTACTTATCGAATTATAAAAATAAATTATCTTCAGAAAATTGGTCGTTTTTGAAAAAAATCACTTGATTATAGTGCAGCGATTCGTACAGATTCTGATCATTTTAGTTTATTTTGCAAATATTTCGTGAAAAAATTACGATATTAAGCAGAAATTTTGAATATGCATGTGTTACAAAAGAATTATTTATTTCTTTAAAAAGTTTATTTAACATAATTAAATTGCAAATTTAAAAAAATATTAGACAATTTTAAGGGGTGGAATACAAGTAAATGTATTATCATTTTACATAGTTGAGAAGTTAATTGACGGCTAAGTAATAGTCCAATTCATTCCATTTTTTTTATGTGGTTTTATTTAAATCTTAATTTCATCTATATGTAAAGGAAGGTAAAAATAATTAATCTTTCATCTGAAAAATGTCGTTATTTATATAGCTGCAAATATGAAATGTTTTCGCATCGGGGAGTCTAAAATTAAAACTGCTTAATGTTAAGACAAAAAAAAATTGCATTTTTTTAATAAATTATTTCAACTATTTAACAAAATTTTCAAAAAAATCTTGATTGCATAGTTCAGAAAATTGTAATTAAAAAATATTTGTGTTATTTTTTTAAATTTATTGCAATAAACTTTTTTTTTATTTTAAACGTAAAACAAGTTCATGCTTACTAAATAAAATTGCAAAATAGTTTAAATAAAATTTTAAATATACCAGTTAAAAATTATTAAAACTACATTCCCCAAAAGATTGTCATATGCGGAAAATCCTTAAAAAAATTAAACTAATCAAAAATATTTTAAACTGTGTATATCATGCCAAGGGACATAAATTTCTCATTAATATTTTATCTTTTTTAAGTAAAGTTTTAATATATACCTGGATATATTGCACCTTTTATAATATGTTAAATAATAGCCATTTCTGCCAGGAATTGCTCGACTATAGTACAGCGTTCCTCATAACTTGAGTTTTTTTCAAAAATCTCGTGATATAAATGCGCCATTTATCTGAAAATTTAAAAATACACGTTTCATAATAATTCAAATCAAATTATGATGTAAAACTATTACTCCACAAACAGGTCATTTTAGGTAAAAATCGCTGGACTATAATATAGCGATTTTTCACGTTTTTAATCATTTTAGTTTTTTGTTAAAACCTCGCAAATTAATTGAGCTATTAAGCTGAAACTTTGAGAAAACACGATATATAAAAGTGCTAATCGAAATATAACATAAAAATTTTACTTCTAAAATAGGTCATTTTTGGTAAAAATTGCTGGACTATAATATAGCAATTTTTCGCGTTTTTAATCATTTTTATTTTTTGCCAAAGTCTCGCAAAATAATTGCGTTATCAAGCTGAAATTATGTAAATATGCGGTACATAAAATCCTAATCGAAATCTGATAAATTTTTACCACAAAAATAAGTCATGCTTGGTAAAAATCGCTGAACTATAATACAGCAATTTTCCGCGTTTTTAATAATTTTAGTTTTTTGCTAAAATCTCGCAAAATAATTGTGCTTTTGATCTGGAGTGTTAAATATACAGGGTGTAATAAATTCCTAACCTTATTTCATAATGTTTATAAACGATTTATGTCTTAGAAATAAAACCTCATTTTGAGTGAGAAAATAATCTTTTACATAAAAATTACATAAAATTCCTTTATATTATACCCTACCTACGTGGAGCATCACCTTGACGAGGTGGTAGGGCTTAATCAATTCCCTTTTTTTAATAGGGATGCGAGACTAAGAAGCTCCACAAACTAAAGATATTGTATTTAATAAATATATCTTAATGCATAGCAAAAAAACAAAAATTAAACGTTTTGTTTATGACTCAGGAGGTAAAATTTATCATTTTAAATCATTGGGCATTTATTTTGCTAAGAATAATTTTTTTTTTTTAAATTTTTAAATCTTTAAAAATGTCTTATATTGTTAAAAATTAAATTTTTAAATCAACTTTGCATCATGAGAAAATGATCTAAAAGTGATCAAAAATAAATTTCTTAACCACTCTTATATCATGAGAAAATTATCAAAAAATAATCAAAAAGTGGTAAAAAATAAATCACTTTTGCATCACTGAAAATGATAAAAAAATATTTATAAA